>SNQJ01S0002122.1:424592-464189 GCA_010110895.2 Picea sitchensis | reverse complement strand
GGAAAACAAAGGAAGTTGGTGCTTCCAATGAATGTAATTCTTCAAGACATATAAGAAAAATCATTCCGTGGTTTTCTCCCGATTTGGGTTTCCACGTAAAACACTGGTGTACTGTGTATGTGTGTGATTGTTTATTTATTACTACTCATTATTGGATAATAATTCTACATTAATATAAAATTTGAAGAAAAAGGATTATAATTACGTTATTACTGATTCACCCCCCTCTCAGTAATCCAACAGCATCAAATCCCACCCAAAAAATACCAAACTAGGAAAAAAGGCAAGGAAAACTTATGTACACGACTATTTAGGAAAACAAAGCTTATATACACAGCTTACAGTGAGACAACCAACATATGTACACGAGTGTCAAGGAAAAAGGAACGTATGTGCTTTAAAATAAGGCCATGCAACAGAGAAATGATGATAACTCAGACCCGGAGTTACCATAAACTGTCAAGCAATGATACGACAAGAACCACAATTGAAATGAGAGAAAATAAGGAGAAAAGTTCTCCAAACCCTAAGAAAGAAGATTCAATCTCGAGTATGGTCACCAATTCTATTACAAGGAAAATCTGTCTATGGATAGGGTGAACCCCAATAGACATAAATGACTACAAAAATCAACTCTATCCCAACAACATGCTATATAAACTAATGTGCAAGCGAGATAATAAAGAAGCCTACCTCATCTAGATATTCGATGATGTCCACCATTGAGCAATTTGACCTAAATCTCTATACCTGCAACAAGTTCTCAACAAATAAGCAACGCAAGCATATGGTGGAAGTATAAAAGGTTAGCACATTAAATACCATAATTCATCAATATACATAACAAATACACCCATGGATAGTAACTCATATATTTGCAAGATATCAATTGGATGGGAAGAGAGTATTTATATTAATAAATGATCAGCAGAAGTGAAAATATTACAGACTTCCATGTCGACACGGTTTGGAACCGAGAAACTAAGTTCCTTCTAGCCGAGCTTCCACCACTTCAATCCTCCACCAAAGGCAAGCTAATAGAAGGGAGACAATGAGGTTCTCCATCAATAAGGGAAGAGCTTGGGGGCTGAACACTGTGTTCAAAATTAAAGGACAAAGGGATGCAGACTCAATATGAAGTAAATAATTTCTCTAGAGTAACTTTACTCTCAAAGTTGAATTCTTATCCTTTTCCATAGCTTGGAATTGGCTCATTTATAGCCTTCAAAATGCAACTGAAGGGATGAGTCAGAATGTTTCCAGTATATGGAAGGCCAAGGATCAAAGATCTCCTGTCGTGACATTGAAACCCAACAGTTAATTTTCATTTTATGGCACAAATCTCGATGTACCCAAGTTGTAGTGGAGCAACCTAGGTATATGTTGGTTGTATAGTGTGCAAGATGCATACAAGTGGAAAAATTTGTATTTTTGTCTCTAGATTTTATCAATAAGGAAGATAAGTCTACATAGGGAAATGGAATAAGTCCCTCTGTGCAAGATTTCTTTGGGTACTGAGGCAAATATTTCTATAACATTATACCTCATAGAAATGATAGGGGCCTCTACCGATAACCCAAATGAAAGACGAGCAGGTCCAAGTGGCCCTGAGCTAATAGAAATTGATGAAATCGTCGATTTAGATAAACCTGAAGTTACAATTCCACATGATGGATCACTGAGGGATGTTTCATCTCAACCGGAGATAGTAATAACATTAGAGAAAGAAAGTACATGAAACCCCCTCCGTAAATTCATAAACATATATGATGATGAAGAAAGTTCGAAGGTATCCCTGGTGACTCCTGTATAGATCAAAGAGGAAAAGGAGCCAGAGAAGGCATCTTCCCTAGCTCCTGATGCCCAAATTTGGATCCCTTCACAAAATGACCAGGAGCTTGAAAGTGTCTTAGACACTGAACTACTCGATGTACCAGGAACTCAAAAGGATAGTCTGACGGATGAGCTAGAGTCAGGTGAACAAAAGGAGGAATTTCCATGGCGGGAAATCGATGTCTCAAAAATCGATTATCAAGTAAGTACTGAGCCTACCCCTAATGCCTCAATTTCAATCAGTACTCAACCTCCCGATGAGCAACAAACAAAATCCAAATCTTTGGAACACATGGAGGACGTTCAAGGACCCAGTCTTGAACAAATATACACCATCAAGAGCCTGGGAAATATGCTGACCTGGAGAGATCAACAAATTTGTGAACCCATGGATGAATTTGTTGACATACATGATATCTCCTATGACCGGAAAAGGAAATATATCATGCAGAGAACCACCAAGAAGAGGAGGATTACTCTGGATTGCTCCATCCTCATCAACGCAGAGGAAAAAATTATCAATGCAGAGCATGCCAAGACATCCGAACTTATCGGTGCAGTGATGGAAATAACAGATGCCATCCTGGACAGAGAAAAAAGGGATGAAGAGGATTTGTTTGTTGCTCTAAAGGAATTGGAACATATGCACCACTTGGTGAGATATTACCAAGACACCACACAGTCTGCGGTGTTCCTAAGGAGAAAATTCCAGGAGGCCTACAACAAATTTACAGATGAATGACACCTATTCACTGCAAGGATAGACGGTCTTCAAGAAGATTCCCTCATAGCACTAGAGATGTGCAAGGATATTGAGAGGTGGTACGAGAAATCACACCAAGTCATGGAAAGGATCGACTATATCAAAGCGGTGCAATAGGGCCAAGATGCCGAAGAGAATGACATCTGGGTGCTAAGGGAAAGCAACATCGACCACATAAGGAAATTGATTGAATATTGGGTTAAAATGGCTCAGGAACCTCATTGGGAAATCCAAGAGAAATGGGTCGAGTGCGAGAAGAGGTCGATCAATATCAGCCGATCAATGAGAGACATCGGCCTCCCCGAATTCGACACACCCGATGACTTTTTCGACTTGCGCGACATAGTCAAATCACATGCCAAACAAGAGTCATCATGGGCTCCATAGATAGAAAAGGTGGTAGACATGGCACCAGAACAAGTGCAGTAGTTCATGGAGCACCTAATCAAAGCTCGAGCCATGTTGAAGCAGTTAAGTGCCAGAATAGTCAAGTATCAGGCATGTGCAGTAGAGATAAGGGAGATCCTTCCGACCTAAATGGAACAACATAGATTCATGTATGCTAAGACATGTGAGGATATCTTCATCAAGTGGTTGGATTATGAGAAGTTTCATCCACTCAAGTGATATCATTTGATGACTCTTTGAAGACTGTTAGAATAAAGCACCATGTAGCAAGTTTTATTTTACTTAGCTACACTTTAATAATTATTTTTAGTTACTAATATTTATAAATAGGAGGATTGACCTGATTAGGAAATGGTCGATGGTTGTTGCAAAGACCCTCACTTTTGGATTTGTAAAGAACTATTTCAGAGATGCCTTAATTGAGAAGTCATGTTTAGGAATAGAGATAAGTTTGTGTTTTTCATTAAAAATGTGTATGATTGGATGAGGAGAATAATTGTTTCTGATTTCATCTCATGAGTGGATGTCATAACGAGTAAGAGATTCTAAATCTATTGATAAGTTATCTTATTCAATGTTTTTCATAGTTCTTGTCTTTAATGATAAAAAATAATTCATTGTGTTAATATGTGATTGATGATTAGAGTTAAGGAAACTATTTTTCTTTCCATTGCTTATCGCATTCATGTTTTCTTCTGATAAATTGTGTCTCAGTCAATAATTGGAACACCAATAGGTTAATGAATTAGTACTAGGCTTGTGGTAGAGAATCATTGTCTACATGCTAGAGTGAAAGGGTTATCCCAAGCTCAACCTTCTTGAGTAGTTAAGTTTTCCCACCTTGTTACCCACTTGGTTTATACCGACTTTTATCTTTTATGGGTCACACCTATAAGAGAAAATACAAAAAGAGAACATTTGAACTGAAGGAGAAGCTTTCACTAGAAAATGTAAAGCCCATCGATTATTTGGCCAGATCGCAAGATCTGGAGAACCATTCCACTATTAAACATTGCAGATTCTAATTGGGCCTCGGTGGCGGGTTTGGTTCCTCCTGTTGAGTTAAAGGGATTTAGGACCCCTCAACAGGACGTAATAGGAAAAGTGATTTTGGAAAAAATTTCAATAAACCTTCTTTAATAACCTATTATTCTGATAATGATCGTATTTATTCCATGTTCATGGGTCTAGTACTTTCTATAATTGACTTTAATTTTCTGGATCTATTGCTATCCCATCATCTGAAATAGCATGTCCCAAGTATTGTATCCTCTTTTGATAGAAGTCTCTCTTGCTAAATTTGGCATAAAGTTGATGTTCTTGCAATATTTTTAGTACTATTGTTAGGTGTTATTCATGCTCTTCTTCAGTTCTTGAATAAATCAGAATATCATCAACAAATATCAAAACGCACTTATCTAGATATTGAATAAAAATATTGCTCATTAAGCACATGAATGTATTTGGTGCCTTTGTGATTCCAAACAGAATCACCACAACTTCATAATGTCCATATCGCATTTGAAAAGTTGTTTTATTAATATCCTCATCCTTAATTTTGATTTGACGGTAACCAAATCTTACATCAATTTTAGAATTTTTTTTGTCTCCTCTCACTTGGTCAAATAGATCATTAATTCTTGGTAGAGGATACTTATTTTTATTTTCATTTTATTTAGTTGATGATCATCAATGCATAATAGAAATGTCCAATCCTTATTTTTAACAAATAAAACTGTTGCTCGCCATGGTGACACATTGGGTTTGAAATGTCATTTATCTAGTAATTCTTGTATCTGTATTTTTATCTTTGTTAACTCATGAATACTCATGTTGAAATGGATACTTGACATTGAGAGGGGGGGGGGGTTGAATCATTGTCACAAACATTTGGACAATTTTCCACTTTTCATAAATTAACTGAACAACATATATTTATTTCATTTTCTCAACCAATATATAAAAGAATAAATATTTTATTTATTTAAATAACTTGAATGAATACATAAGGTCAATCTTTGAATTTCATCTTCAAACAATTATGAGAGACCCAACTCTATGTTAAAAGACCCAGCTTGTAGTTCTCAGTTCCAACTGAGAAATGAGGAATCCAACCCTCATAACAAGTCTCGGCTTGGTGATCTCAGATCCAATTGAGATGTGAGGAATCCAATCATCATACAAGACCCACCTTGTAAAAAGGCACCAACCTGATAGAATGAACCTTCATTCAATCCATTATATATAAATATATATAATTCAACAAATTCAACTACTTTTTCTCACCATTCCTTCTTGTTTATATAGTCTTCCAACTGGTGTGAATTTGAATCATTGTGTCTTTTGATATTTGAGCCATTGTACCTTTTCATTTAAATGATAATATTAATCTTTCATTAATATCATTTTTCATTTTATCCTTTATTCATAATGCTCATGAATTAACTCTTTTAATAATGAGTTTGTGTCGGTTCTTTTGTCTTCATGAGTTGATAACAGACATGAATCGACTCATCATATTATACTCATGATTTTGTTGTGTTCTTAGTTTACCAACATATCATATTTGATCTTTTATCGATTCTCTGTATTGTTCTAATACTTACTCTCTATCAAATTAAATTTGTATGAGGCACTTGCTTCAAACTATTTACATATGACCATATGTGTAAAACCATGGGATCATTGATTTAAGAGATGCCTCTTCTTTTACCCTTATTTATCTATTCCATTCGACCGCAAGTGGTGACCAAGCACTAGGCCAAACGAGTGCTTGATCACTTATCAAAATCAATGGTCACGTTTTTTTCTCCTGATGAGATGGATGATTGTTGTTACTTCGGGACTTCGTCCTTCATGACTTCCAACCTCTTTACAAATCTCCTAGATAAAAGAGGTGTGTCCATAATCTTCAATGGTCAAGAAATCTCTTTGAATTAGATCAACGGTTAGCATCACTTCATAGTTTACGCTTATTCTATCCTTTTAGTGTGCTTGATCAACGGTTAGCATTAACTTCAGCCTTCAACACTTTGGGTGATTTCTCCTTCACAATATTTCGGATTTCATTTCGTCGAAGTAGATTGGATGGTCGAAGTTTATTTGAATGATGAACGATTCTCATTCATTTCAGAACTTCAGGACTTCAGGAAATTGTTGGTGGTGAAACTCCTGAAGTAAAAAATACCAGAGAAACGTAACTTGTTGATGTCAATTGTTGATGTGGCACTGACTAAGTGGTTGCAACATGTCACTTAGATTCATGACTCACACACACCTAAAATGAAAACTGTAATTTGACACTTGTCATTATCTGATAATGTCACATGTCATTGCTGAAGTAGATCTCCTTATGTGGCACACTTTCTTCTCCTAGATCTAACGACCAGGATACTTCACAAAGTGTTCCTTAGATCATATGACTCATGTCCACTTCAATACTTCAACCTTTGGGACTTTGGGTAATTTGGTTTCTCCACTTCCCAATTCTCCCAAAGTGATATTCCCCAAAGTGTAAACCTCGAGTAACTTGACTTCATCTAATGGTCATTCTTTAACCCGAAAAGGCTTAACACAATCCAACGGCTGTAGGGAATTTGGATATTTGGGATATCAGGCATTTGGCCTTTCTTATCCTATCATTCTACTTTCCTCGATCTGACGGTCAAGATATCTTACGACTTGTTTCCTTAGATCAGACATCTTGCATCTACTTCGGTACATTTATGGCTTACTCTGTCCTTCCACTAAACATGATCTAACAAACCTGATATCTCCTGAAGTGTTCTTTAGATTGGATGGTCCTCATTTACTTCAGGACTTTGGCCTTTGGGTGATATTACTTGTTCTCAACCCTTTTCTCCCAAAGTGGTCAACACCAAAGTTTGACCACTATTTTGATCCAACGATCATCATGTATTATCCAGATCCGATGGTCCTCATTTACATCGGGACTTCGGGGCTCCAGTCTTCATATTTTCTTATCCTATCCTTCCACTTAACTTGATCAAAAATTCGATGTGGATTTCAGAACTGTAACTTGTGTATGGTTTAGTTCGTCACCCAAACCCTTTAATTGAAGTTGTTCGATTGTTGGTGGATCAACCACAGTCGTCAGTCATTAAATCGATGAGATTTGACGGTCTAGAATAATTGCGAGATAAGAAATAAAATTGTGTTTAATTCTCCCTTCGTGCTCTGCAATTTGAATTTGTGTGATTGTTGGTGGATCAACCATAGTCGTCGATCTATGAGTCGATGAGATCTAACAATCTAGACTAATTGAGGCATTGGAAATAACATATATTTTAATTCTCCTTTCACGCTCTGCAATCAATCCCTGCCCTTGATCTTACTCTTGCATATCCAACAGTCATGACTTGATTTTATTGTTGACTAGTCCTCCAATTCTCCTTCTCTTGTACTTTGATGGTATAGACTAATTGCAAGATTGGAATTAACGCGTTGTTTAATTATCCCTTCGCGCTCTACAATCAATCCCTGCCCTTGATCTGGCACTTGCATATCCAACAGTCATGGATTGATCTAATCATGTTTATGCAATGCACTTTCCCTTATGAGCTTCATGTTCTTCATCTCTTCTAAGATTATGATCTCTAGTTGCTAACCCTCTTGAGATCTTAATTTGTTAGTCCTTTTGTACATGGATTTTCTTCTCTTTGTTCATACCAACTCATCATTATAACGTAATGACATCGGATGTTGACATCAATGACAATATTTACAACAAATCATCCTATATGGGGCTTTTGACATAGGAGAAGATCCTGGTATTAAGCCAATAGAAAATTATACCTCTCTCTTGGGAGGTAATTCTGGTATTTCTTAAAAAAAAACATCTTTAAAATCTCGTAAAACAACATAATCCTCTAATTTTGGTTTTTCATTATCATTTTGTATAGTTGTCACCTGAATTTCATATAGTTAACACCCCTTCCTTATGCATTTTTAAGCTACATAGTTGATATCTTTCTTACCAAAACTGGTTTTCTTAGTCCTTGATTGGTTTTTTTTATATTGTATTCATCTTGGTATTCAAATGAATTTTCATAACAGTTTAGTAAAACCTTGTGTGCTTCCAACCAATCCATTCCAATAAGAATATCATATGATACTAAGGGTAACAAATTTAAGTTTACCATAGTATTTTGATCATTGATTCATATATTACACCTAGAAATATACTTTGTTACTTTTATCTTAGTGCTAGTGGCCAATTGCACTAACCAAGACTTCGAGTGTTTTACTTTTTCCATCTTACAATTCTCTACTAATCATGGAGTTATATAGATCAAACTTTCCCCTCAATCTATTTGTATGGAGATTTGTTTATTCTATAGCTTACGTTCAATTTCCACTACAGTTGATTGATGATCTTCTTATCTCCCTTCTATAGAAACATTAATTTTGTGTATTCTTTTCCCAATATCTCCAACTATGGTGGCTTCCTGTATATTGTGAACTGAAGTTGTACTTGATGGGTTAAAGCATGGACAATTTATTTGTAAATGGGGCTCTCCACATTCCCATCATTTTAGTGGTTCTCTGGGGCTATCTTCTATCTTTTTGAATCCCAAATTGATTGGTTTATTCCCTCCTTGAGTTTGTTGTGTGTTACATGAATAGTCATTCCTTTGGAATCCTTTAGACATGTTATGATAAGGAGCTGGTTTGAATCTTTTCTTCCACTGATTCAATTTATCTTTTTTTCTATCTTTCCATGCCTTAGGAGTTTCAGATTTCTGTTTATATTGCTCATAACACATTATGGCTTTCCTAAATACCTCATTCAATGTTTTAGGATTGTCAAATTCAATTCTGTCTTTATAAGACTGTGGTAGACAACTTAATAATCTCTGAATTTTTACTTTGTATTCCTTAATATAAGGTACAAAGCTCATCAGATCTAAAAAATTATTAATTAGGACATCCATAGACATTTTTCCTAATCAAAGTTCATAAAATTCGTTAGTCTTTATTTCATAATAACTTTCCGATAATTATTGTTTCTTGAAATAATTCTTAAATTTTGACCATTCCATTCTTTTATCTTTCAATCCTTTGGCTAGTTTCAAGTTCTGCCACCATATACTAGCCTTTACCTTAAAATTATAAATTCCCATTCTAACCTTCATGTTACCAGAGTAGTTATAAATTTGGAAGTATTTCTTGATATCCAGTAGCCAAGCCTCAACTTCTTCACATGTTTTCGATTCTCCATCAAAAGTGGAGGGTTTTATCTTTTTGAATTCACCATCCAAGTGATCTAATTGTTTCCTTTTCTTAGTAGAGGGTGTTTGTTGTTCTACGCTTGGTTGAGTATTGGTTGAGGATCTATCATCTGACTTAGATTCCCTACTTGATTTTTTAGAAGATAATTTATTTTTTCCTTTGTTCAACTATGTTTTCTTTTATTTACTTTTCTCGGCTATATTCCACAACAATATCTCATTCAATTCTTTTTGTTCTTCCTGTGTTATCTTAAATTTTTCATTATCATCCTTAAAAGTATGAAGTTGCACTACAAAACTTCTCATATTTTCCATCACTTGCGTGGTTGAAGTACTGTCACTTTTTTGTTCAGTATTTTGTTGGTTGACATTTCCTTCATGGTTATTTTCTTCTTCGTTCTGGGTAGACATGTTTGTTCGAATGGATGATAGCCCTTTCACTTAACAATTAATAGTCGTTTCTTTCATTAGAAGCATGAAAATCAAAACATAGTTCTTATTTAGAGTTTCTATCATTCCCATAAAGGTCTAGTGTTGTCAACCTGTACTTTGATACAATATGTAAAATACCAAGAAATCCTTAATCTCTTACTCAACTTTATGACACAAAAAACAATTTAAGAACCGAAATTAGTAAATTCACACTGAAATATATCTAAGAACATAACCATAAGCGTTCCTTTGATCTTCATACATCATTTGGTATGGAGGATAAAAATTTTATCTAGGAGAAAATGAAAAATGATTCTATCTAGATTCGACAACAATGATAGTACTAAATAATTATACAAGATGGTTTTATGTTTATGCTCATATATTATGATGTCTATCGAATCCTTAGTCACATGTATATATATATATATATATATATATATATATATATATATATATATATATATTTTTTTTCTACAATAATTGTAAAGTGTTTTCATATAGGTGTTTGTTTACTAACACAACTGATATTATTCTCTTTAAAGTGTTTTCATATGGGTGTTTTTTTACTAAGAGAACTAATATTATTCTCTTTGTTTAAGAAAGAGGCTTACACCCCATCTCATATTCCAATATATATATAATTTATATGTGAAGGATTTTCCTAAGAAGTGAGTCAATTTCGAACGAGTGGGTAATGGTCCAATCCATGGTGATGAACCTATACCTCCTTAACGTATAAAAAATGTATATAATTACTACACCATATATTATTTCTTCACTTATTGAAATTTCTTATCGTCGTAACTGTACGGTATTACAATTAAACCATACCTTCCATATAGTCACATCATTTATAACTCAACCCTGTGATCAAAATTTTGGATTATATGATCCATGTTGACACGTCCCTCCCATCGTACACAAGGTTATGGCCTGGTCTTGACCATCCACTATCGACTGGGCATGCATTCTCCATCACATGCTATGACACGTTCGACCCAAGTCCTGAGTACTGTAGAGATAGTCGTATTGGTTTTTGAGACACTTCTCTGAAATTCAATTGAATTTCATTATGGCTTCCTATTGTACCAAGTGTTTTCCCCCTCTTTCGAGAGCGCTTGACTCTTGGTCACCCCTAATGAACCGTTAAATCCTTTACCAGAGACAAATTGTTGAACTTATTCAAGTTGTTCACTATTGTAATTACTATCCGTCATAATATTTTTCTACGAGAAGTTCAGTAGAAGAAGAACGTATTGCTTACATGGAAATCCTATGGTTTTCAACATTATTGGGTTACTCAACATTATCAAAAAACTAATGGAGGTAAGAACTAGCATTTTTGATGATTTTCAGAAAGATCCTTATACACATAAATTCTATCTTCTAAATTAGTCACAGTTTAAATTTATTTTCTCTATTAGTTTTAATTCAGTGAGGAAAAATGTTTAAGTTTGAGTCTATTATAGTCCAAAATACCATATCTATGCATACAATACATTGCCCCATCCATTTGCATACTTTGCCAAAAACATTGTTCAAGCTTCCTTCTAAAAACCCATTTTTTGGATAGTGTACGTGACCTTCTACACTAATAGTACGTGTACACACACGTGATGCATGCTAGTTATCCTGTGTACACATGCATGTTGCATTCTAGTTATCTTTCATTTACCTCCAAAAGTTGCAAAAAATATATAATTGTGCGGAACTCGACGGAGTTTACGGGATAGGGAGAGTTTCCTAACCATTTTACCCCTTGTATCCCATCCCTAAACCGAATAACCGTGTTTTTATCATATTAAAAGAAGTCTTGGGGAGTCATTTATTAACATGAGAAAAAAAAAAAAAAACTCTTCAAAAATCCCTTCCCTTTCTTAGCCCAAGATTTTCATCTCATTTTGAGTTTTAGCCTCAACCTTCCCCTCCATACTTTCTCCTTATGCAACCCTTCATCCTTCTCTTGGTGATTTGTTGGTTGTGAGAAGCGAATGTGGGATTGATGCACTTGGAGCCACAACAAAGGATCCCAAACTTGGTTCATGAAGCAGTTTCCAACAAAGTTTGTAACCCTTTTTTAATCTTGAAATTGAATAAAAGAGTTTATCTTTGTCTCAAAACCCTATGTTTACATGTTTTTTTTTAATTTGAACATTTATATCTATGTTTAGACTTTTAAATTGATCATTAGCGATTGTATGTGATGTTTCATTGTATTCTTAACCCTGTGCATGTCATATTTTAGAGGAGATATGTGATCTAGGAGGTGACCACAAGCGAAAGAGGTCTAGACCAACCGTAAGGACTAAAGGTGCACTCATTAACTCTCTCTTTCATTTCTCTTTCATCATTTAGTTCTGATGGTTTTGGGGTAGATTAAGGGTAGATGAGTCTTTTAAGAGAGTTTTCACTTTTCCTATTCCTTATAACCAGTTTAGGGGGGTTTCCTCGTAGAATAATTGGCGACTCCACTAGGGAGTCTCTTTAGGGTCTTAGTGGGATATTTTGTTTTCATTTGATTTTTTTTTCAGATTTTTTTTTATTTTTCCAAGTTTACTAAGTCAGTTAGGGTCTTTGTTCACCTTCCAAGTTCCTACCAACCTTCCCTTCCGAGTTGGTTGTCCAAACATTTTTATTTTTTGAAAGTTGGTAGAGGTGTATGTTCCCTATCCTCTGTATAGCACACGTACATACGCGGTTTGCATAGTATACATCCCATGTACATACACATCCTTCTTGTGCACAAAATACGTCTCTGTGTTTTGGAAGGGTTTTAGAAAAAAAAAAGACTTTTTCTTTCCTAGAAAGAAGCTCTATGCTTCTCACGCCTTCTTGGACTCTTCAGGGTCTCTATTAATTATGGTTGGTTGGGTTAAAGATTCTGTTTTCATGCACTTTGTAAAGAACCCTTGTTGTTTATTTATTTTCTTTTATTTTCTTTGAATGTTTAGGGTGAACTTATAAGTGTTACATCCTCTTGTGGATTCCAGTGAATCCCTATGTTCAAGCAGTTGTTTAGGGTTTGTGTTAGTCTTGGGTTTATTTTCTCTTTACCTTATTTGTTCTTTGAAAAACGAAAAAATATCATTTACTTGTGGTTTCCTTTTCTAAGCATTCAAAAAATAAAAAAATGTTGCATTTAGTTATGCATTTTTGTTTGGTAGTTGTAGCATAGGTTGTTTATTACAAAAGAAAAGAGTTTCATTTCCAAAGTTCCTTCTTTGTTATTTCCTTGAAATTTTAGTAGTTTGCATTTGCATTGTAAAAATAAAAGTGCATTCTAGGAAACTTTTTTCATTTTGGGATCTTGGTCTATACATCGAAAAGTTTTCATTTCCAAAGATTTAAAAGTCATTTTTCAATTGTAGAACCTAGTTTTCTTTTGCACGAATGCTCTAAAGATTTTATTTATTCTCTTTCATCTCTTGAAAACACCATAAGTTACAAATCCATAACCTTCTGAGTAAATCGAGCCACTTAAAATCAACTAGACTTTTATTTTTAGGTTTCACCAAGTAATCTAGGCTCCAGGGCTTGGAAATAGGTGTGGGGAGGAAAATCTTCAAGGTTGCTTTATAAAACATAAGGGTCTATGATAGGAGTGTGAGAGTCCAATTTTTTAAGAGTTAGTCGGGACCCCCCTCTAAAACAGAGGATAAACACGAGGTCGCATGAGGAAAGGTAGAGGAGATATCCCCTCCAAAGCTAGACCGATCGTAGTGAGGATCGTATATTGAGGGTGATTCTTGGGATTTATGCTAATCACATTTGAATACAGAGCCTCGTGGACCTAAAATATGTTCGATATCCTCAGTTTTCTTCTGGACCATTTTCCTTCAGTACCCTTGAAAGGATTCAGAATTTGTTATCCTATTCATTACGATCAACCTAACTATCAGCTATACCTGCCTAGTGACTAACTACGAGATGACAACCTAGTTGTTTGTTTTTAGGGACTTACATGGGTGACTGTGGGGGTATACAACGGTACCTAGGCTAGATGTCGGATCACACTTTGTAAATTATGTTTGGAGGGTGTTTCCATGTTTGAGTTACACTTGCACGGATAAGTTCCTCTAGTGTCAATTGGCGTAACTATTCTTCCTTCCAGTTAGTTGTTTGCTTGATTTTCCATTAGGAATATTTTAGTGTGTGATCTATATTTCATACTAGCTCAACCTTAGAGTTTCATTTGATCATTTCACAAGGTGGAATATCAACAGATCCATCGTTTGTGTAGGATTCAAGGCCTTGCACCTGTTACTTTGGAGCCACCTCCGCCACCGCGTAGGTGTAGGCTATATCAAGAGGGTTCATTTGAAGCGATAGAGCCATAGGAATCTGCACCTGAGCCAAATCCTAGAGAATAATTTATTGCACTGGAGGATTCCATCGCTTTTTACCTCAAATATGAAGGCTTTAGTCCCACAAACACTTCGATCACTGACTGATTGACATCGCTTCTTATTCAGATAGTCTCTCCAGAGGTAACTTCACTTTAATGCCATTTTGTTAGACGACTGGTGATGGAAGAAACAAGTTCTACTTATTCTATGATTCCTCATACTCCAATATCAGTTGCCATAGGAGGGGGTGTCATGCCTCCTCCCCCACCTCTGCCTAATAGGACTATGGCTATAAAAAAACCCACTACTTTGGGTAGTGGCACAATCCCTTCAACGACTCTGATCACTATTCCCTCTATCCAGAATGTGTTTGGTGCTCCCTTTTTGTATGGGATGTCAGTTTTCAACTCTATTTTGGTCCCAACCTACTCTTTTCTATAGATGGTTAGTCTAAGGGAAGGGATATCTAATGCTCCCTTTCAAGGATCTGTCATAGGAACCACTTCCTTGTTTAATTCTATCCCTTATGGTGGGGTTCATATCCCTCCTTCGCGCCCTTCGCTTTGAGGCCCTTTCTAGAAGTTGATCGAGCTTAACACCAAATCTACTTTGTTCAATGTGGGGAGTCATGGACCTCAGTCCTACATGAATCTGGTAGGGTCTATGCCTTTTTCTTTGTTTGATGCATTTGGAAATAATTCTTTGGAAACCCCATATTTATTCAACCAAACCCTATGGAAGGTTTCATTCCTTTGTAGGGATCGATGATGGGGGATTACTCCTAAAAAGATCTTGGAAATCCCTGGCTGGGCTCATTTCCTTTGCAAGGGATGTCAATCGGGGGAAACCCCTCCCACACTCAGTGGAACCCTTGGTAGGGTTCAGTACCTATGCTAGGAGGGTCAGTTGGGGGCATCCCCATCAAAGGTCCTTGGAATATTATGTAGGGAGCAATCCCTACACAAGGAATGTCATCCAACTATAGGAATTATCTGACGATTCCGAATCAAACAAAAACTCCTTTTACTGGACAATGCCACCAAGGTTTTTACTAGAACCCTAGCCAACAACCAAAAATTTCCTAGCAACTTGGTGCAAGCCAAAATCCAGGACCCTCTTTTCATTTGAATCGACCACAACCTAGACTACCTTTCCTTGAAACTCTGCATTTTCCAGACTTTTCGAGACTGGTGAACAACCCGATATTTCATTTTCTACATTGCCCCCCCATGCAAAATAAGTTTACCTTGGACATCCCTAAGTTCAAAGGGAAGCCTGGTGAGGATCCAGATGATCATGTTATGACATTTCATTTATGGTGCTTGTCCAACTCATTAAAGGATTATTTTTTTTAGTTTCATTTGTTCAATTCACTCTTATAGGGGATGCCACGAAATGGTATATCAAGCTTGATAACTCAAAGTATGCTTACTTTAGTGACCTGGATATGGTTTTCTTAAACCATTTGTAGTTACCGGTAAGAAACGACGTCGACATTGATTTGTTGGCCAACTTCGAGAAAACAAAATCCATCCATATCTTAGATCACATCTGATAATGGAATCAACAAAAGAGATTGATCAAAGTTAAGGTCCCTCTCGCATTTTTTCTTGAGTGGTTCCTAAAGTACATGGCTCCTTTTGTATCCAAAGACATCGCGACGTCTGGGGTTTTTTCGAAGAAGAGGATACATGAGAGCCCAACAACTAGGGTTGATTTACTCTCAATCTAGTACATTGTATGAGATCCTTCCTAACACACCATACTCCACTTTCGACAAGACCAAATAGAAGTCTAGGACTCATGCAGATGGAATAGTAGGCTCAACATAGAGAAATCTCACGGATCAATTGACTAATCAGTTATAGCAATTATATATTCAACCGAATGTGGCCATCCAAACTCCTATCTCGGCTACCCCTGTAACCCAAACGTCGGATGTACACAATGTGAAATCAAAAAATACCAAGGGTAACTAGAAAACCAAGGGAAAAGAAGGATGTGAATAATGCTGGCGAGGGAAGAAACAAAAAGAGGAAGGTGAAGTTTTCGTGTAATATTTTCATGGACGACCACTTGACTCACCAATGACCTCGACTTGAGGAAGCCCAAAATCTATTAGCACAACAATTACCTATCATGTTAACCAACCCTTTTCTAAAAGGGAAAAATTTGGTTCAAGCTTCCTCATCCACGAAGGTACCTAGGGGAAATCAGATAGCCCCCATGCCTAATTCTAACAACCTAGCCACAAACGTTTATATGATGAATTCTGAAGATCATTTGCAGACCAGGGATCATAATTATGGAATGCTAAAATATGTTGAGAAGGGAAAAGAATCTTCCAACCCATTTCACCCTCTTCAAATTGAGAATATTGTGGGAGAAAATATGACTCGCATCACTAAGGGTGCGTTTAAAAAGAATTCTCACAACCTGAACATGAGGGTTTCTCAAAATTACTCTGTCATGGAGGATCTGGAACAAACGCCTTGTGCAATGTTTTTTCTAGAAGTCCTCCATATTTTCCCCTCACAGAGGAAAGCATTGTTGTATTCCTTGGGAGCGGTTGAGACTAATAACTAGGGAATGATTGTTTTGGACCCTAGATATTATAAACCTCATCTTCCTCACCACGTCACTTTTCAGATAGTAGTGGTGTATGCCACAAAACCATTGACATGAATCGTTTTTAGTAACGTGGTTGATGAGGGTGCCTCAACTTGCATGATGTCGTTGGCATGTTGGAAGGCCATTGGCCAACCTGAGTTGTCTCCATTGCCCACGTTACTAACTGTGTTTGATGGTCGATATTTTAGAACACATTGCATAACTCTCTCCTTCCCCGTATAGTTGCAGGGAAAAACCATGTGCCTCGAAGTAGAAGTAGTTGATGCACCTCTCGACTACAATATTTTGTTAGGGAAGAGTTGGAATTATGCTATGATAGCGGTTGTATCCACCGTTTTTTAGGTCTTATGTTTTCATCACAAAGGTTGGATCATAATCATTGATCATTTATCCTTCTCCCATCCTGACCCTTCATCAAGGGCATCCACGGTCCCAATGATTGACAACCCACATCCAGGTACCGTCAAGTTAGGTGTTGGATTGTTTCCATCTTTAATGGGGAATTTCACTTATACGCTTCCTACTAATGGTGTCAAGTTTATTTCATCTTTCCCAAACCAATTGAAGGATACCATATTTCAAGAAACATATTTTAGAATGAGTTACTTAATGACCCATGGATTTTACCTTCCCTATCATCTTCAATGGAAGGGGTAGGGAACCCTAGAATTTCTATGCCCTTATCTACTTCTAAGGTTGTGTACATTATTTTCTAGCAAGCCTTATCCAACCCTAATTTGTCTCCCCCACAAGATCTAGATCCCATTCTTGATCCTATTTTTACACATTATTTTAGTCACCCTGGTGATGTTTCTACAACATGTGTTTAGGCTTCCAAAAGAACCTTTCTTCATGAGAAAAATGACTAGCTCCCTCTTCTACAAACTTATATTTAGAAGGTCATCACAGGCTAGCCATAAGGTACAGTGCGGAAATGCCTATTTTCCACAGGCTGTAATGAATTTGCTTGCGACGTTTCCACAGATCTAGGGTACGACGACGTTGGAAGACTGAGAAAAGGGACGAAGTTCATGAAAGTTCTAGAATGGATCTTCTAGAATATGAGGTGGAATTCGTATGGTTAGGATCCTACTCACTTCTCTAATTTGGTGGGACCATCCTAATGTATTTAACCATCTCTCTTTCTCCTATATAATGATGGATTTCTCATGGAAAAGGTTAAGCAAGAGAAATCAAGATCAAGTAAGGAATTAATGAAAGAATAGGTTGGGAATTGTGTGAGGGATTCTATCTCAATTTATTCTTGAGGTCTTCATCTTTCCATCAAGTTATTATGGATCCTCTTCATCCAAGTGTGGAGAAAGTGTGTGTGTTGGAGAAAAGGGCCACCGAAATGGAACCTTGCAACATCAAGGTTGTTTGGTTGTATCTTCCACTTTTATTTAATATAATAAAGTGGCATGTTTCTTTCCCATAAAATCATTCTCATTTTATTACATGTCTCCTTGATCACATGTGTAAGTTTTCATTGAATATACTATTCTTGCATTCACTTTGGTTGGTTTGTGTTTCATTGCAGATCCAATATCACAAGAGCACCGAAGCGGAGAAGGGACAACAAATATATAAGGAAGAGATATTCAAAGGTATATTAGCCATCTCTTGTTTGATAGTAAACTCAATGATTAAAGCTTAGGTAAAGCGTCGTGGCATTTCTTGTTTTGTTCTAGATCTAGGTGGATATAGGGAGATCGGTTTTTGTCTTCATTCACTGATTTATCCAATAACACCTATTTGGGATCAAGACTCTCTTTCCACTTATGTTCCTTTGGACCTAGTCTTTCCCTCTAATGAGGCGATTTTGGAGGAAATGACTGGGCTAGAGATACCTTGGGATGATATTCCCCACATATATTATTTTTTACCATATATAAACAGAATAGAGGCAGGAAAGTTCATTACGACTGTGAATGGATATGCCCCTTGTCCTGTTAACCCTATATCCATGCAAAAAATATATACTGAGGACATCCTGGAAAGTATAGCTGAAACAATTCCTGTTGACATCTCTAGAACCTTTGGTGTCATGGAAAACGTCTTCATCGAAGAAGATTGTTCCCCCAAAGAGATTCAGATCTACACTAAATTACTTAAAGAGTTTTGAGATGTGTTTATATGGTCTTATGAGGATTTTCTAGGCATTGACCCATGTATCATTGAGCAATAAATCACAACTTACCCCAATGCTAAGCTTGTTTGACAGAAGATTTTCCAGTCAATCCTCACAAGGAAATGACAATCAAGGCTGAGGTAAGACAACTAATCAAGGTTGGTTTCATATATTGTTAAGTACCTGAGTAGATATACAAATATAATCACCAAAAATATTGAATACACAATATATACAGAGACCGATATAGAATAAACCACACTTTTATTATACAAAACCCTTGAGGTAGGGAAACACCATACAATGGATCCTATTATGGAAGAGATCCTCTCCTGTTCTCTTGCATCTTCGAGCGTGAAGCCTCCTAATGAGATTCAAATCCAAATAAAATACTTTTATTAATATCCCATTACATTTCTTGAACCCCTTTATATAGTGATACCATTAGCTAAGAGAATTCTAGAGGAGGAATATTCTAGAAGTATAACCATCTAAGAAGTCATCTTACATTTATTATATATAACTACCCATTTATTATATCTAACTACCATACTGGGCCTTATTTAATAATATGGTGGACCTAATCCACCTTAAATTGAATGGCCTCCACTACCTCTCTAGCTACCTAACATTCCATCCCCCTTATGAAAGTGTTGTCCTCAACACTTTTTGTGAGGGTGTAGAACCATATACCAGGGTCCCATGCATATGTCTGGACCAAAATGTTGAATAAGATTAGAGAACCAAGGTCCGATGTATAAATGTGAGCCACCAAACTGAAGTAGTCAAAATTCCACTATGAGCCACCAAACTGAAGTAGTCGAACTTTTCTCAACACCCTATGAAAAGTTATGAACTCTACAGTCTTGTCGCAATCATGAAGATCCTCGAAAATGGCCGATTTTAAATCGATTATATCTTCACTTCGGGAGCTTCGATTCGGGTGATTATTTTTTTGAAATCAGTTATTTTTTAAAGAGGAACACACATATGTAATTTGTTTTCTAAAATTTGGTCCCAGCTGCTACATAAATCAGAAACATCACGCAGTCATCCGCGGAAAAACCCTGAAAATATCATATTTTAAAGTGTCGATAAATTTACATCCCGAACTTTGTTTCGAACGAATTTTATTTAATTGGGTGTTTTTATGAGAGAAACTCAAATATACAACCAATTTTTGCAAATTTTACACATGAATATACATAAATTGTCTGAAATGTCACGGTCCTCTTTTTCTTATCTAGAAAAATCTGCAAAAATAGAAAGAAAAATTACCCACAATTCCTACTAAGGAAAGTGATATGGTACCAATTGTTAAATACCTGAGTAGATATACAAATATAATCACCAGAAATATTGAATACACAATAAATCCAGAGAAAAATATAGAAGAAACCACACTTTTATTATAGAAAATTCTTGAGGTAGGGAAACACCATACAATGGATCATATTATGGAAGGGATCCTCTCTTGTTCACTTGCCTCTTCGATGGGGAAACCTCCTAATGATCTTCAACTCCAAATACAATAATTTTCTTCATATCGCATTACATTGCTTGAACCCCTTTATATAGTGCTACCATCACCTAAGAACATTCTAGAGGATAAATCTTCTAGAAGAAGAACCTTTTAATAAGTCATCTTACATTTATTATATCTAACTACCCATTTATTATATCTAACTACCAAAGTGGGACTTATTTAATAATATAATGTACTTACTCCACCTTACATTGAATGGCCTCCACTACCTCTATAGCTACCTAACATTTTTTATATCTAACTACCATAGTGGGCATTATTTAAGATAGTGTACCTAGTCCACCTTACATTAAATGAATTCCAATAATAAACCACATTTTCATTGGGTACCTCCCCAGGTACCCCATATTACCTCCCTAGGTATACTACATTCCATCCCCCTTCACATGTTTCTTCCTCGAAACATGATAAGAAAACATACAATATGAATGAATAAGAAATGTAGGCAACTGGTACCAAGTGCGACCATCCATCCATCCTAATGGGTGGTGAACATTATGTCCAATTGTTGCCTTGCTACCTTGATATTGTTCCACATCATGTCGGTGTTGCCATGGGATTGATTTTCTAGCCTGATGTCTTCCTGTAGTGTTGGTAGGCCTCCATGCACCTCTCTATTGATTTCCTTTTCAATTCCCTATTGGTGCATAGGTGTCTTGATGCTCACTCTCTTTCCTTGATGACTGTTGTTTCTCGATATGACGTGGATGGTGATATACAAAAACTGTAGGAATCGATGATTTTCTCTTCAAGCATGAAACACATTGTGGATTTGAGTCAATGACCTCGTTAGCTTCTGGATTGTTTCCTTCCTGTGGTTTTTCTTCATCTCCTTCTATAGAATTTGTCTATGATTCAACTTCAGACTCAACAATAACTTCTTTGCTGGCCTCTGTGGGCCCATATCTCTTACTAAGAGATACATCCTGCAATGTGATTTTATTTTTCTTGTACCAAAGCTTTAGAAATGTATTTTGAATATTAATATTAACTGTATCAACTATGTGCATCCATGGATATCCCAAAACAATATCCACATCATCCAGATCTATAACATGGAAATGTGAATGCAACACATATTTATCCATAGTGAGCTTCAAATATTTAAAAATTTGAATATTTTTACCCTTAACCTGTGTGTTTTGGATGTTCTTTGCAGGAACTTGCAATTCATTAACCAACTAAACATTGATAAGATTTTGTTGGCAACTAGGATTAATAGAAACCATTGCATTTTCTTTATGAATACAACCATGAACATGTAATATATATTTTCCCCATGAGAATAAACCATTGGTGATATCTTTGTCCTTACACTTCATATGAGACTACTTGTCTAAAATAGATCTTTCAAGTTCTTCCTTAGAAAATGACATCATCGCATAATAGTCAAATGATTCCCACCATATGAGAGCATCATCTTTGAACCCCCAGTCTACAAAATATTTCCACTTCTCTGTCCATAATAATTTTTGATATTGTATAAAATATTCAATAATAGGGCCATCATCGCTTCTAGTAAAAAAGATCTTTCTTGGAATAAATATTCAACAAAAACTAAATATTAAAAATAACTTACTATGCAATTTGCATGACTTTTTTCGAAAAAAGCCTGAAAATGGCCAAATTCAAAATGCTCATAAATTTACTTCCCGGACTTCGTTTTGGTTGTTTGTTTTTAGAAATTGGGTATTTTTCCGAGAGGAATTCAAATATCCATTTTTTTCCAAATTTGGCTCAAAAAGTTTCATATCTAAACCTGGAGTGTTCCGCCCTCTTTTTTCCTTAGAAAAATCTTCAAAAAGAGCCAAAACATTCTTCCATTCTTTGACCAAGGAAAGTTCTATGATACCACTTGTTAAGTACCTAATATATATGAAAAAATAAATTCAAATAGAATCTTAATATAAAAAACAATAAACCAAACCATTATCCAAAACACTCAGCACAAGAATGTAGAAAAACCCCTTGATGTAGGGTAACACCATATATTAATCCTTAAGGAAGGATACCACTCCTCAAGCAATTCTTGATACATTCAAAATATTCTTCACCATGCTTTAATACATTGCTTACATTTATTTATATAGATCTCTCTATCCCATAGGAACCTTCCAGAAAACCTTCTTACATTTATTATATCTAACTACCATAGTAGGAATAATTTAATATAGTGGATCTAGTCCACGTTACATTGAATGACTTCCACTAATAAACCACATTCCCATTGGGTACCTCCATAGGTACCCCATATTACCTCTCTAGGTATACTACATCTATCCAATGCTATTGATAGAATGGGTGTCAAACCCTATTCCTATCAACAAAAAGAAAGGTATGATCCGCGTGTGTATGGAATTTCGTGATCTGAACAAAGCTTTCCCGAAAGATAATTTTCCAATCCCATTCATTGACCATATTGTCGATGAATATGCGGTTTGTGAAGTATTTTCATTTATGGAAGGTTTTTCTAGGTACAACCAGATTAATATCAAGCATGAGGACCAACATAAAACCAAATTTATTTGTCCTTGGGGTACATTCGCATATAGGAAAATGCCTTTTGGCCTTAAGAATGCTAGAGCCACTTTTCAGTGGGGCATTTAGTTTTCCTTCCATGAAATCAATCACATATTCAAAGAGTATCTTGATTATATGGAATCATCTTCTCGTAAGATATCTGATCATCCCACCCATTTACAAATTATCTTTGAGAGGTGTCGCTACTATCAGATTCACCTGAATCCAAATAAGGGTATCTTTTGCATGACGTCAAGATGCTTGTTAGGTTTAAATGTGTCAACTAAAGGGATCATGGTCGATCCTATGAAGTTTGAGGAAATATTTCAATTACCTCCCTTGCGCACAATCCCCCAGCTTCAAATTCTACAAGCAAAATCCAACTTTCATCAGCGTTTTGTTTCCAACTATGCCAATATTACTAAGGGGTTTATGTGTCTCTTGAATAAAGGTGTCCCATTCTGTTGGGATGAGGAGATTCAACACTCTTTCGAAGTGTTGAAACGTGCTCTGATGTCTACCCCTCTACTTACTCCTCAAGATTATGGCAAGGATTTATTGTTGTATTTTGCTTCCACATAGTCTATTATTGGCATGGTCTTGGTCGAAGAGGATGACACAATCGAAGAGAAAGTTATTTACTATCTTAGTCGAGGCTTGGTAGGACCAAACCTCAACTACACACATGTTGATAAAATAACTTTAGAAGTTGTTCATGCTGTCCAATAGTTATGTCATTACATATTACATCTCAATACCACCATCGTAGTGGTCGTGAACCCTTTTCAATATGTGTTACCATGATGGGCGATCGGTGGGAAAATTACCCAATGGATAGTCATCCTATAAGAATTTGACTTGGATTTTATTTTGGTGAAGTCTAAAAAGTCCTTGGTCTTTGTTGAACTAATATCAGAACTTTTGGTCTAGAGTGGTAATAATTTGTCTAAAGAGTGAGTGATTAATGCAGATATTTTTCTTATTGCATCTTCAGACCCTTGGTATGGAGATATACTTTTGTATCTTCATAATTTGAGCTGACCGTCTTCTACTTCTCGCGATGAACGTCTCACTCACAAAGAGGGAGAACTTGCATTGAAGGACTGCCACACGGGATCATGTGGTGGACACCTATCTGGGTTGGAAACAACATAGAAGATTCTTCACGCTGGATATTTTTGGCCCTCATTGATCAAAGATTGTGTAGAGATAGTCAAGAGGTGTCACCCATGTTAGATATTCTCTTAGAAGATCTGGGCACACCTTTTTCCCATGTTTCCAGTTATTGTTGTTGGTCCCTTCACTAAGTTGGGGATTGATTTTACTACATGCCACCTGGTTTCATCTAGGGGGAATCACTATATCATCGTAGTCATAGAATACTTTACTAAGTGGGTCAGGTTCCTCTCTACTCATCACAGTACTCTCTCAGCCTCTCTACATGGTATTCCTCCTATTTCTATTGGTTCAACATTTTCTCGAAGATGATGTCTGGTCTTAGAAAAGTCGGTTGGTCGGACCAGTCCCACATCTGTATATGAAAGATCATTGAGTTAGTACCTTGAATTTACCATATAAGGGATAACATTTAAAAATTTAAAAATAAAATAACTTTAAAATGTGTTTAGCTATATCTCTGTGCTCCTCGTCAGGGAGCATAGGCATATCAGGATCCTTCAGGAAACAGATTCTTACGTAGGGGTATTCCTTGATCACAGGAATTTGACGGGCCCACCAGTCAAAACAATTGTCGTCAAAGGCCTCATTTACTCTCTCTGCACACAGTCGAGGTAACAAAGGTTCCCACCTGCATAATGTCGGAAAGGAGGCAATATGGCCTCACACTGTCTCCCTTGGGCTAAGGATTTGTACTATCTCCGGATTTAGGAGCGGAGAGATATAATTAACAAACTGAATACAATAACACAAATATATGAATAATAATACAAATATATAATGAACAATATCTTCTATTGAATAATGAAATAGGATGAAACTGTAAAACTGTAGAACTGAAACACTTGCTTGAATGGTGGTAGTTATCTCTGAGAAGATATGTGGATGTTACGCGCATCCTTCTAAGAAGAATGTATTAAAATGAGGCTCCATAGGAATATTTTATATTACTCATGAATTCCAAAACCCTAGACATCTAAAAACCTAACCCTAGAAAGTGAAACACCAAAAGTCATGTGGGCCCCTATGGGTAAGTTGGTGTAAGTTGGTACCTCAACTTCGCAGGGTCGTAACTTTTGCATACGACCTCCCTTTTAGGTGTGTGATAGCTCGTTGGAAAGGTATTTCATATAAATACACATTCTGTTATCAATCTCTGACATTGTCTACAGGTTTACTGCGACGAGCCAAAAAACAATGTTTAGGGCCCCAAAATAGCCCTGGAAGTACAGTAAGATGTGCTTACATGAAAACATACAAAATAATCTAGCAGGATTAGGAGAGAGGCCACCAGTATCCACTTGGAGGATGTGTGGGGATTTAGACAACCTCAAAAGCGTAGAACTCACAATTACAAGAAGTACAAAATAATGTGTTGAACAAAAATGGACGAGTGGAGCGAGTTGGAATAAGTGGGTGGCCACCAATATCTACCTGGATCAATCATCCCCACTTAGGAAGCAATGGTCTCCATTGCATTGATTTCCCTCATTAGGTGAGGAAACTTTTGTTGGATTTGGCCCCAGGTGAGCCACTTTCCTTGGTGTAGGAGTTGAACAACCCGATAAAGGTGGATCCTCTACTGGCGAGTGATCTTGAATTTTGTGTCCACTATCTGATCAGTGGATGCTTGTTCCATGCAGTCATGGTTGAGCTCTATTGGTTTCAGTTGTTCTGTGATCTTTGAGGTGTCAAATAATGGTGGAAAATATGGCTAAAGGAGGTCCATATTGAACATTGGATGCATGCCAAGGAAGGGTGAAGTGTTGAGCTCATAATCATTTCTACCCACAGCCTTTGTGATAGTGCAAGGCCCATAATGAAGTGGGTGAAGCTTCCGATGAGACCCCGTGAGACTCTCCTTTTTACCATCATCCCAGACCTAATCCCCATTATTCTTAAGAAAATACACAGTTAAGAAGATCAAGTGAACATACCTTATTTACGGTGTTTGATATCGATCCCTCTTCACGCTTGGTCATTCTTTGACTGCAAATATCCTCCCAAGGATGACTTGCATTCAAAAAAGACAAACAAATAACTCCACATGCATTTGATCTACAGATTAATGGGTTACAGATTTAATCAACATGTATGCAATAAACAATGAAAACCTCATATGGTGGGACGGGAAAAGTATTTCTTTATTATTAACTTCACTAAAGCAACTTACAATGATGAAGATGGCCACTGCTCCATGAATCTGGTCCTCATATCTTCTTTTAATGTGAACCAATTGCTAACACACTTGCTTCTCTTCTTCGTTGAAATCGGAAAATGGTTGCAGAATCTTGGGCAAAGGGGAATACGAATTCGTCTAGAGTTTCTTTAATATGATTTTTCACTTTTCAAATGGGATCCCTACCCGTTCTTTTATAGGCTATAAGGAGCTAGTTATTTAGTTGAATGACTGGCCATGCATGGTCGAAAGGTTTAGTTAACTTACCCAAAACTATGTGTTCCGTCAACAACTTTCCATTTTTTGTTCTTTTTTAGGTACATGCAGGTTGTAGTGGGTCAACTAGAGTGTACATGCAGTCTGTAGTGGAGCAGGGCATGTGAGCCTTTAAAAAGGGTGTTTTTAAGAAGAGTTGTTCAGTACTAGCTTGGAAAAGAAGGCATATGAGTTGGCCTGATGTCAGATAAGTATGTCTGGTGCAAATTAGGGTTATAACAGATGCCTCCTAATGTGTGAGGTCAGAAGAGCATCTGATGGATGAAATACATTATCAATCTTTATCAACGTACCAAACCGGTCAGCCCAGGGACAAGAATTCGAGAGGTGCCATATGAAAAATAACAATTGTCTCACCGAGGCGGGAATACCCATGCTTGGAATGAAATAAAATCATGGCTACCAGTCAAATACATTGTAGATCCATGTCATATAACTATATAAAGTGTAGTCGCGTGCAATACAAAACGGATCTACATCTCAAAATCAAAAAGATATACATGTATAGTATCTATCTTCTAGAAGATGATAAGGTCTGATGGCTAGAGATGATGTCTTCAGAGCTCGAAAATCAACTTCAAAATCTTCAAAACTTGGGTAGGAGTGTAATATGAGTTTATGACTTCACTAACTAGAGGTATTCGATGACAATTCGAACATGGACTAGAGGATCTTGATGATCAGACTGGAAGCTTCATTTATTTCGAACAAAGACTTGATTGGACTTTCGGGATGGTTGGGAATGAGGGCAAGAGGCAAACTGTAGATGGGTCGACTCAGGCTTGGTTGACTCAAATGAGCACGGCAAATGATGAGACTCAGGAAGCATGGCATTGACATAAGTTCATGATGTAGGAGGCAACGCAAACGCTCCATATGTTTGGAAGAATAACCAAATAGAGGAGGACACAACTCTATGTAGTGAGAACAACATCCTAAGGTCATATTAAATCCCATAGCTTGAAAACCAAACATAAGGATGTGCTTTGTCCAAGGGAGACTCATTGTGCTTCCAATAAAAAGAAAATAATTTTCCCTTCCTCTTTTTGGGGTATATTTGATTTTTTTGTCTTTTTCAATAATTTTGGAAAAAGAATAAAAGAATGCTACGTTACAAAGGAGGATCAAGTGTCACAAACATACTAGTTCCAAGCACATGGAACAAAGGGATGATCAAGTCAAAGGGACATATGCAGAAAAAGGACACTCAGGAAAAATCCTCCAAGGGCCATGTTATAACCCTAAATTGCACCACACATGCTTACCTGGCATCAGGCCAACTCATATCCCTTCTTTGCTAAAACTCTGTTGAACAAATCTTTGAAAATCCTCTTGTGTCAAGGCCCATGTGCCCTAACCCATTACTGCATGCATGTACACGCTGGCTGACTCACAACAGACGTGTGTACCTAACAAAGAACGAAAAAAGGAAAGTTGTCGATGGAACAAAAAGCTATGGGTCAGTTAACTAAAACTCCCATCCATGCATGGTTGAGGGTTTATCCAAAACCCTAGCTCATTCTAGCCTATAAAAGAAGGGGTAGGGGTACCATTTGGAGGAGGAAAAAATATAGTGAAGAAACTCTGCCCATTTACGTAATTCATTGTCCCAACCCTTTAGCCTTTCTTCATGCCAAAGGATATTTAACGCAAAGAAGTTGAAAGACAGAAGAAGAGGAGCCCATGATCAAGTTCAAGGAGCGGTGGCCGGTCTCAGCTTTTGTAAGTTGATTCAATTTCAGTAATAAAAAAAATGCTTTTCCTATCCCAATGCATGAATTGTCTATAGTTTGATTAATTTATGCTTGATTTCTAACCCTTGAGTATAGAAGTAGCATGCATGCATAGTTGTTGTTTGTCTTGAGTGCAGGTCATTTGTGGAAGGAGCAGTGCAAGCAAGTAATCAAAGTGAAACAGAGGATCTACATCGAACTCTGGTAATAAGGTTGGTGGTCCTTATCCATGCATTTACTGTGAAAAAGGGGTTTAAATCTTGGGTTGTAGGTAAAAAAGTAGTTTCTATTCGGTCAAAATATGCATGCAAGTCTGACCCTAGTTTGCTAGACCGTAGGGTGTTTTTCCCAACAACAGAATTGGCGACCGTACTGGGGAAAATACTCTTTAGGGTTCCTGGATTTATTTGAGTTTTTGGGTAGTTTAAATATTAGGGTTTCTATTTTTATTTTCCTTTATTTTTCTGTAAGGTCTGAGCTAGCAGGGAGTCTGGTTTTCCATACCATCTTTCCCTGACTTTTGCTTGACTATAGTTTTCGGGACACACAAAGGTACACGTGGCCTGCAGAAGACCTGCATGCGTGTACCCGCGCCCTATCCTCTGACAGCCCGTGTGTGAACGCTAGCTGTAGAGATAGAAGTAGCATGTAGGAGTTCAGATAACCTTAGAGGCATTCCTCCTCTTCCCTGTTAGAATTACACATTCTCAGGGGGTTTTCTGGAATCCCGTCTGAGTCTTGCTGGTTCACAGTCCTATCTCAAATTATCGTTTTTCGCCTTTTTATTCCTTGCATTATTTGTCTTTCCTATTAGAAAGAGCATCCAACCCTTCAAGGGACCCTAGTTATCAATACCAGAGGCCTCTTCCTGGTCTGGACTTCCTTTTTTCATATGTTTCCTTAGAATTTAGATATACACGCAGCTTGTACAAGGTTAGCCCACGTGTACATGCTTTCTGTCTCTGTTCAACACATGTTTGCACGCGTGTTGTTTTAGTGACAGTCGTGTGCTTGGACAGGCTACTTTTTGTTCAGGGTGGGGTAGTCATCCCCTCCTTTGATAAGAAGTATTCCTCTCAGGTGTTTGAGTCTAGGTTTAAACATTCAGTAGGTTAGGTCATCTTACCCTTAGCTTGTTTTTTCTTAGTTAATAGTTGACAGAAAATAAAAAATAAAATAAAAATAAATAAAAAAATTTATGGTTTTTAGACAAGCATGAGAGTCTTTGTTTTTTTTATTTCCATTGTGTGATTCTTTACTATGATTATTTGCGATCTGCGCTTTAAGCCAAAACTTGTTTTTCTTGTTTTTTTGCTTGTCGGTATTTTCCCTTTTTTTCTTTACTAGCACTTAAACAAAAAAAAATCTCTTTTCATTTTCTTCTTTGGTTGAAAGGTGTGTTTCTGCATCATTAGTTAGGGAAAAGTATTTTGTTTCATAAGTTTTTTGCAGTTCACTTAGATCATAAGTAGCTCGTAGTCGAGAGAAATTCCTTTAAGTTTGTTGTATAAAATCTTAGAAAAATTTAAAAAAAAAATAAAAAAAAAAATGTGAAAAGTTGTTGAAATTTTGCATTTAGTAAAAGTGTTTTGTTTCCAGCTTTTTTCATTCATTTTTGATTTCGTATTTACACATCATCATTTTCACCCTCATACCCCTTTACGTAATATAAATCCATAAAAGCAACGCTAATTTTAAAATCTACTAGAATTTTATGTTTGTAGGGTTCACAAACTAGTTCAGGACTAGGGCCTTGAATTAGGTTGGAGAGGAAACTCTTCAAGGCCATTCAAAACCAAACATTAGAGTTTGAGATAGGGAGTTTCTAAGTCCAGTTTCATGGAAGTTATCCAGGACCCCCCTCTAACACAAGGGATAAACACGAGGTTGCGTGCGGAAAGGTAGTGGAGATAACCCCTCCAAAGCCGAACCAATCGTAGTGGAGAACACATATCAAGGGTTTGTTTTGGGATTCCGTCGTTTGCATTTGCCACGGGGATTTGTGGGTCTCGAATCCGTTCGAGGTCCTTAGTTTCCCTCCAGACCATTTTCTCTCAATACCCTTGACAGGTTTCGGGCTTGATACCCTACTCATTGTGGTCTACCCGACTTTCAACTGTACCCGCCTGGTGACTGTTCGCGTGCTGGCAACCTAGTTGCCAATATTTTTAGGGACATACACAAGTGACTGCGGGGGTATACCACGGTAATTAGGATAGACATCGGGCCACTCTTTGTATATTATACCCAGAGGGTGCTTCCGTGTTTGAGTTTCACTTTCACCGGTAAGTTTCTCTAGTGTTGGTTGTTGTAACTGTTCTTCCAAATAGTTTAGTGATTGCTTGTCTTATCTCTTAGGGGCTTCTTTTTAGTGTGTCACTTTTGAACGTTTAGAATACCTTAGCATGTCTTGGATCTTCTCACATAGTGGAGGATCCTGATCTCCCCCGGTCACGAAGGCTTCTTGGCCTGCTGCCGGTTACACTAGAGCCACCCCCACCACCATTAAGGCAGAAGCTAGACCAACAAGGGTCTTTTGAAGCCACAGGGTTACAAACCTTTTTGTCCGAACAAATCCCGGAGGAATAAAAAACCACTCTTGGCTCAGTTGAAACCCCAACCACTGATATCTTGGAACTGTTTATTGTACCAATCCAATTTCATGAACGCCAAACAGTGCCTCACACAGCTATGGAAACAAATGTTTTTACTTCTACTGGGAATTCTTCAATTCCCACCATAGTTGCTACCACAGGAGAGTCATCTCCTAACCTACCATTGTCGGTCTAAGCCACCATGGTCTCAGCCGCAACTATGTCACACAGTGAACCGAACTCGTCTATGGCGGCGGCCACAACCCCCTTCACACCTAGTGCGACAGGCCCTCCATTTTCATACGGTATGCCTAGTTCAGGTCCAAGTCCTGCACTAAACTACTCCACTTTACAGACTTTGGGTCTTGGGACAGGGAGCTCTAGTGCTCCTCTGCAAGGTAACTTTGGGGGCACTCTTGTCCCTTTTAATGTTTTTCCTTATGCAGGAGGTCATATCCCTCCTTCGTCCCCTTCACTTGGTGGTCCGCATCAGCAGTCCATCGAGCAACCTACACACACTAGTTTACTTGGAGCAGGGAGTCAAGGAACACCTGTGCACAGTATGCCGGTAGGTTCAACACTGTTTTCTTGGAACGGGACATTTGGTAACAACACATTCTCATCAGCCACTTTTCTGTCTAGGGGCAACCCCATTTTTGGACAATCTACTCTTGCGCAGGGTACTATTCCTGCACAAGGGGCACACAGAATAGGACATTGGAACTCGGGACAAGGATCCGTTCCCTCCTTTGGAATCTCGTTCTGGGGTAATTCTTTCCATAGTCAATGGAACCCTGGACAGACTACTATGCCTCTCCCATTAGGACCGACATAGGGTAATCCTTCCCAAATTCCTTCGAACACAATGCATGCCCAACACTCTATGTCCTTTATGGGAAATCAGCCGATGATGTCTCCACAGATGAAAAATACTTACGCTGGTTAGGGCCATGGTTTCTACCAGAATCCGGGCCAGCAGCCAAACTTTTCCTGGCAACCTGGTGCCATTCAAACCCTAGGACCCTTTTTCCCAGGTTATCAACAACATACCAAACTACCATTCCTAGCGACTTTACACTTGCCAGATTTGACAAGGTTGTTAAACGATCCTATTTGTCACGATCCACGTTGGCCTCCTATGCTGACAAAGTTTCCTTCGGACATTCCAAATTTTGAGGCCAAGACTAATGAAGATCCAGGTGATCATGTGACTACTTCTCATCTTTGGTGTTCATCTAACTCCTTGAAATATGACTCCGTATAGTTGCAATTGTTTCAATCTATTCTTATTGAGAGTGTCGTGAAATGGTACATCGAGCTCGATCACTCTAGATACTCTTCTTTTGGTGAACTGGCGATGGCCTTCCTTAACCATTTCCAGTTACCTGTGAGATACGATGATGGCACAGAGTTGCTCGCCAATTTTGAACATACAACAACGGACCATATCTCTCATCATATCCGAGAATGGAGACGCTGGAAGAGTCTAATCAATGTACCAGTCCCACCAGAATTCCTGCTTGAGTGGTTCCTTAAGTCTTTGGTCCCACAGTTATCCAAAGACGTCGCAAACTTCCAGAGTTTTCTCTGAAGAAGATGCCATCATGAGGGATCAATAGTTTGAGCTCATCTATTCTCAGTCTGGTTTATTATACACCATCTTTCCAGATGCACCACATTTGATACTGGATAAAACTAGACAGAGAGCTGGACCACATGCCGATGGTATTGTTGGTTCAACACAAACTAAGCCCACTGATAAATTGACAAAATAGTTGCAAAAGTTATCCATACAACACACAACGGCCAACCAAACTACTTCTTTGGCTGCTCCCCCTACCCACATGTCAGAAGTACACACCGTGCAGTCAACTAACCCAAATGCTACCCAACAGCCTGAAGGGAAGAAGAAACAACGAAAGAAGGGTAAGGGGGATAAAAAACCCACTGATAATGCTGGCAGGGAAAATATAGAAAAAAGGAAGGTGAGGTATCCATGCAACTTGTGTGCAGAGGACCACCCGACCCATCTTTGTCCTCGACTTGCATAGGCCCAAAATTTTGTCACACAGCAACAGTAAGTAGTGTTGACTAATCCCTTTCAACATGGGCAAAATCTAACTCAAGCCTCTACAAGAACAGAAGGGGGCAGCCAAGAAACTTTCCCTCCTCCAAATAATCCCTCATCCGCGAACGTCTATATGGTTAGGGGTGATGCTTTCATAACGACTAGAATGCTCGACTATAGTAAACCAAGTGCGCAAAATCTAACTCAAGCCTCTACAAGAACAGAAGGGGGCAGCCAAGAAACTTTCCCTCCTCCAAATAATCTCTCATCCGCGAACGTCTATATGGTTAGGGGTGATGCTTTCATAACGACTAGAATGCTCGACTATAGTAAACCAAGTGCTTCTGAGAAGGGTAAAGAAGTTGATCTCCCATCTCTTCCTCTACAGATTGAGAAGACATTGGGAGAAACAATGACATGCATTCCAAAGGGTGCATTTAAAAAAGCTTCTCACAACCCAAATGCAAGGGCCGCCCATAATTACTCTGTGGTGGAGGATTTATCACAAACCCCTTGCGCGATGTTTGCTTTAGAGGTCCTCCAAAGCTACCCTGCTCAGAGGAAAGCCTTGTTAACTTCTTTGGGATCTACTGAGACTTATAATCCGAGCACCATCATGTTAGATACCACCGACTTAAAACCTCATCTTCCTTACCACGTAGTGTTTCAAATAGTAGTGGCTCATCCCATGAAAACTTTTACTCGGAATATCTTCCGCACAGTGGTCGACGAGGGCGCCTCAACATGCGTTATGTCATTAGCATGCTGGAAGGCCATCGGCCAACCCATTTTGTCTCCATCACCTACTCTCCTCACTGCTTTCGACGGTCATTCTTTCCGACCACATGGCATCATTCCTTCTTTCCCTGTGCAGTTAGGAGGGAAAACCGTGTGTGTCGAAGTAGAGGTAGTCGATTCTCCCCTCGACTATAACCTCTTGTTAGGAAGAAGTTGGACTTATGCTATGCAAGTTGTGGTTGCTACAGTTTTCTGAGTCTTTTTGTTTCCACACGAGGGTCGGATAGTGACCATCGATCAACTGTATTTCTCCAGACCTGACCAAGCTTTGGGGGCATCCACAGTCCCGATGATTGATAATCCTCAACCAGGTATCATTAACATAGGAGTTGGTTTGTGCCCATCCTTTATGGGTACTTTTGATTTCCCACCTCCTCACGACGATATCAAATTTATATCTAATCACCATAAGGTTGAGATTTTTCAAGTTTTGTCATTCTGCATGACTTACTTTGAGGATCCTTGGATTCTTCCTTCCCCATCAGTCACGATGGATGAGACAGGGCACTCAGGCATGTCCATGCCCTTGTCTTCCGCTGAGGTAGCGTACTCTTTAGTCTAGCAAGCTTCAACTAACCTAGATCTGACTCCTGCATAAGAGTTAGATCCACTTCTAGAGCCTATTTGGGCTCAGAATTCTCTCGCTAATGTCGATTCGTTAGACTTAGTCTTGCTTTCTGACAAAGCAGTAATCGAAGCAATGACTAGTCTGGACAAACCTTGGGAAGATATTCATCACTGATCATATTTTCTCCTAGAGTTAAGCCGAATCGAAGCAGGAGAATTCACCGTTACCATGATGGGAGATCAGCCATGTCCTATTAATCTCTTAGCTACACAGGAAATTTATGCTGAGGGAAGTATGGTGACTATCGCTGAAACTATACCCATCAACATCTCCCAAAACCCTGGCGTCATGGAGAATGTCTTTGTTGGAGCAGATTTCTCCCCCGAAGAGATTCAAATTTACACAGATCTTTTCAAAGAATTTCGTGACGTTTTTTCCTAGTCTTATGAGAAAATGCCAGGTATTGATCCGAAAATAGTTGAACATTAAATCACAACGTATATTGATGCCAAGCCTATTAGACAAAAACTTCGTCCATTCAATCCCAAGAAAGTAGCAGCCATCAAGATTGAGGTTGATAAATTGCTAAAGGCAGGTTTTATTTATCCTATCCATTTGACTCAATGGGTGTCCAATCCTGTGCCGGTCAATAAAAAACAAGGCACGATTCGTGTATGTACCGATTTTCGTGATTTGAACAAGGCATGTCCTAAAGATAATTTTCCAATGCCATTCATTGACCAAATCATTGATGAATGTGCCATTTGTGAAGCCTTTCCATTCATGGATGGTTTTTCGGGATATAATCAAATCCAAATCAAACCTGAAGACCAACATAAAATGACATTCATTTGTCCGTGGGGTACATTCTCATATCGTAAGATTCCTTTTGGCCTTAAAAATGTTGGAGCCACATTCCAGCAGGCCATGGTATTTTTCTTTTCATGACCTCAAGCATATAGTCGAGGCCTATCTAGATGATTTGGCATCACGCTCTCGCAAGTGAACGAATCATCCCACACACCTTAGACTAATCTTCGAGCGCTGTCGCTACTTTAGGATTCGCTTGAATCCAAACAAGTGAAGCTTTTGTGTAACGTCAGGACGATTGTTAGGTTTCATCGTATCAACAACAGGGATCATGGTCGATCCTGTTAAGGTGGAGGCAATAATCCAGTTGCCCCCCGAATGCACAATCTTACAACTTTAGAGTCTACAAGGCAAGGCAAACTTCTTACGACGCTTCATCGCCAACTATGCCGAAATCACCAAGGGATTTATGCCTTTACTAAAGAAAGACGTTCCTTTTTTCTGGGACGAAGTTGTTCAATGCTCTTTTGACGCATTAAAACATGCCCTCACAACCGCACCTCTGCTATGGCCACCTAACTATAACAAAGATTTCTTATTATATCTGGTTGTCGCAGAGTCAACCATTGGCATGGTTTTAGTTCAGGAAGATGATTCATTCTTAGAATACGTGATCTATTAACTGAGCCAAGGCCTCGTAGGACCAGAACTCAATTATTCTCATATCGAAAAACTTGTGTTGGCAGTAGTTCATGTTGTTCAACGATTCTGTCACTATGTTTTGTTTCACAAGACCACCATCATTGATGTCGTGAATCCATTCCAATACATGTTGACACGACGAGTTATAGGCAGAAAAATTAGTAGATGGATAGTCATCCTCCAAGAATTTGAATTAGACTTCGTTTCAGCTAAGTCCAAAAAGTCATTGGTCTTCGCAGAGCTTATTTCAGAACTTTCGATTGAGTCAGGTGATGTTGTGCCTGAGGAATCGCCTATCGGGGGGCATATGTTTTTTATTTCATCTTCGGACCCCTAGTACAGAGATATACTTATCTATATCCAGACTTTGAAATGCCCCACCGCTGCTCCTCGTGACGAGCATCGGTGGATATGCCATCAGGCTAAGAATTATCTCATACTCGATGATGCGTTGTATCAGAGAGGTGTAGACTGCATCTTGCGTCGATGTCTCACTCATGAGGAGGCCATCATCATGCTCAACGATTTCCATACTGGAGCTTGTGGCAGTCATTTATATAGGTTGGAAACAACCCAAAAGATTTTACGAGTAAGTTACTTCTGGCCGACACTTATTAAAGATTGTATCGAATCGGTCAAGAAGTGCCATCCATGCCAAATCTTCTCCCAGAAGATGAGGGCACATCCTGCTCCTATGTTTCCTATCATCACAGTTGGTCCCTTAACTAAGTGGGGGATTGATTACACTGCATGCAACCCCCCGTCGGCAAGGGGGCACCGCTATATAATCGTAGTTGTCGACTAATTCACTAAGTGGGTCGAAGCTATGCCAACGTTTAAAGATGATGGAGAGACTCCAACTCTCTTCTTATTCAACCAGATCATAGCAAGGTTCGACGTCCCAAGAGAGATTGTCATTGACCATGGCAGTCACTTTCAGAACCAAATGATGTTCGAATTAACATCAAAGCTTGGGTTACGGCAGGAGCATTCATCACCTTACTACCCCCAAGCCAATGGGTAGGTGGAAGCTGTAAACAAAACACTTAAGACTATTCTACAGCGAACTATCAACTCAGCCAAGTCAAATTGGCATTTGATGTTATACTCGGCATTATGGTCTTACCGAACATTTGTTAAGACTGCAACCGATTTCTCACCTTTTCAACTCGTTTACGGGCTGGAGGCAGTCTTGCCCATCGAATGTCAAATCCCATCTCTAAAATTGGCAGTACAGTTACTGCCAGACACTTCTCCGCTTGAAGAATAGTTAGTACACCTTGAGAAGCTCGGTGAATAGCGTCGCGATGCATACCTAGCCAATGAGGCTCACAAACATAAGGTCAAGTGTCAATATGATAGGGTCGTTCATCCTCGGATTTTTTCTGAGGGTGACCTTGTCCTGGTCTATGACCAAGATAAGGACCCCCTGGGGGCAGGAAAGTTTAAACCCATGTGGTTCAGACCTTTCATTGTAAAAGAGGTATTAAAAAAGGGCGCTTATCGTTTGGTTGATTTTGAAGGGAATTCTTTGGAGGAGCCTAGAAATGGGCTCTACCTCAAGAAGTATTACTCATAGACAGGTCACTGTGGGTCACTTTCTGTAACATATGTATAGTCTTTGTACTATTATTTTTTAAGTTTCTTTTAAGTGTTATGGACGTGTCATTGATGTTATCTTTCGTCAATATGGCAGATTTCAAGTGATTCTGAGGTGTTTGTTGGGTATGCAGACGGTGGTAGTTGACACACGCAGAGGCTTGCCTCTGCAGCTTGGGTAATCTTTACACCTCAGGGCCAGTTGTTATCTTCCGGAGGTATATTCTTAGGTGACACCACAAATAATGTCACCGAGTATAGTGCAGTTATTGATTTTCTTCGTGATGCCTTGTCATTGGGTATCTCTCATCTATGGGTCCATCTTGATGCTCAACTAGTTGTGTCGCAGCTAAACAGAGTATACCAGGTTCATGATCCAACTTTACACCAACGATTCCTTAGGGTACGTCTCTTAGAACAAAACTTTGATTATATTACATATTTTCATGTTCCTAGGAGATTAAACCAAATTACAGATACTCTAGCTAATCAAATTTTAGATTGACATCTTGCACACAGATGAAGGAACATTAACATAAACATGTAAATACATTTTTTCATACATAATCCATAAGACACAAAAGATAAAAACCATATATAACATCATAAAATAACTAGAGTACATAGATGGACGCAAGCGCCTCCAAAATGGGTAGTAATGAGTCACCGGGCTTATGCCCTCAAAAAATATATACAAGTAGGTGTTCGTGGCACATAAAAAGTCTAAGTAGGTTCAGGGCCTATGGGACCTATTATAATCATCCACAACACGGGCTAAACGCCTAAACAATCAGACCCATGTCCGAGGTGCCCCCACTACATGAGGTTTCATGGATGGCGGTAGGTCCTCTATCTCTGCCATCGAGGAATCTCCTAGTGGCAGCAGCCGAGGCCTCTGGTCGTGGACGACGCCTGTTCCGTGCATAATCGACAGGTCGCACGGGTCTCACATCTGCATGAAACAAACATTTATCTGTCAAATACTTTGGCATACAAAAAAAAATGATATATATAATAAAAAGACATAAAAATTACATATGCAAACAAAAAAACTACAAAGGTGGAGACTTACCCATCTCCCCTCACTCCTCACCAAGAGGCATGGGTATCTCAGGATCTCTAGAGAAATCTATCCCTGCATATGGGTAGTCCTCAATCACAGGGATCTATCGTGACAGCCAAGCAAAGAAATCATCGTCGAAGGACTCAACGGTCCTTCCACCACCCTGTCGTGGAAGTAATACTACCCATCTACACACTGCAGGGAAAGAGGCTTGATGTCCTCGTACTACAACTTGAGGACTAAAACTCAGAACTCTCTAAAAAACGAACGAACACAAGATGGTCCCGAACCCGAAGTTCCTCTGTGTCCACTGTCGGAAATCTGTCAATTACCTCTTCATGCACTCGAGCAGTGTGGTACTCCAGTCGAAAATTTGTGCATTAATGCACTGGATGGCATAGTTCATCTGTGTGCGAGACGCCTGATGCAAGGTTGCTGAGCCGATAATCCGCCCAATCAGTAACAATATAGTCTGCAATGCTAAGCTAGTAATATTACTAATAGGTACTTGGGATCCCACACGGTCAGTCCCAGCCTCACAATGCTCAGCTATCAATTACAAGATCTTGCTCGACCCCACAAGAAACGTCCGGAAATTGACTGGTTCCCCTCTCCTTGAGAGGCTAGTCAGAAAGTAGATATCCTCGGTGGTGGGCACCAGTGATTTCCCCTCTAGCATAAATGCCTCTGCATCAGGGTGCCAGTAGTCAATCAAGGCATTCAGTAGCCTTGGTTGTGCGTGCATAAATGGACATAGAAGGAATTTGAGTAAACTGCATTGCATTAACACGATCACGACATTTGGATCTACTGCAACCAACTCACTGATTACCTCATGCTCCCTTTCCCTCCACTAGACATACATCCTGCCAACACAATAAGGTAAAGGAGGATCAATACTTGCTTTTAGTTTTCTTTTTCATTACAAAAAGGGGGTACACACCAGCTGTAGAGGCGATAGTCGCATGTACACGCGGGTAGACTTTACTCTGCCCGAATGTACACATGGCCTGTCCAGAGACAACCCGCGTGTACCTAGGGCCGACCTTTTTAAGGTTGACGCCCACCCAAAAAATAAACTAAAAAACAAAAGTGAAGTATTGAATAGCTAGATAAGGGAGTTTGTACTTACTTGGTCCAAGCAGAAGTTCGTTTCGTCCACTGTAG
>SNQJ01S0002122.1:388767-421688 GCA_010110895.2 Picea sitchensis | reverse complement strand
AATCACTGTTTTTGGCAAAGGGGGTCTTTTGGCTCCAGAGTCAATTTCCAAATCAGCAATGGTGATAATGAGTTGCCATCTTCTATTTATAGAATTTTTGGCCTCTTTTTGTCACTTTTTTGGCCTCCCTTATCAGTTTCTTTATACCAAAAACTATTTAGAGTGATTCAGGAGTTATATGGGAGGGATTTGATCGGGTATTGGGACATTTTTTTTGAGTTTTGAGAAAATATTGATGGTCCATAAAAAAATTTGAAAATCAACTTGAGCATATAGGTTAGGTTACCACCCCGACTTTTGCGCCTCGTTGTCTTTTTCCTCTGCTATAGGATCGATTTCATCAGGTTGTGACACAGAACCATCATATTTTCTTTAGAAGTGTCACAGCTTGGTGGTAGAGCTTATTAGAACATGGATGCCCTAGGTAGGTCTTGGTTGCATTATGGTGTCCATGCCGTTTCTAAAAACACTATCCATGCCGATTCTTTTTCACTCTTTGTCTCACCCTTAGGACTCCCAAAATAACGGGTCTCCTTTTAAGCCCTTTTCAGACCCTCTAAAAATGAAAAGATTTCTGAGCGATCTTGTGGCCATTCACGCTCGTTAAACTGAAATTTGAAGTCACCTCTGTCCGGCAGTAGTTTACCCATTTTTCGGTCTGGACGGTCAGCTGTACGAACAACGGTATACTCTATCGAATTCCCATTCTTTAGAAGAGTATTCTCAGGTATAATTTTATTCCTTTTTTAGGCCCGAGGGACTAAATTTACGAAAAAGAAACCCCCACGTAGTCCATAGTTAAGCTCTTTTCAGACTCCCTAAAATTGAAAAGATCGTCGAGTGACCTTATTCTTTCACACTCGTTAAATTGGTCCAAAAGAATATTCTTGACGGAGTCCATAGTTAAGCTTTTTTCAGACTCCTTAAAAGTGAAAAAATGGCCGAGTGATCTTGTCCTTGTCACACTCATTAAAATGGTTTTGAATTGACATCTAATCGGTGCTAGTTTACCCCTTTTTCGATCCTACTAGACCATTGTCAAAAAAGGTACCCCAGGGGAGTCTCCTTTTATGCTTTTTTAGACTCTCTAAATATGAAAAACCACCAATCTTACCTTCTTTGGGCTCGTTAAACTTACATCGAAGGATGTTACCATTGTGTTTTCTATTAACCGCATTTGCATACCTTATCCACCAGCCTTGTGACAGTTTGCTTATGCATCTTAACACCTTTGGCCACCGGAGGATTTTCTTGGAGTATCATTTTACCAAAAAATTAGTCTTGTCCTTGTGCCTTGAGCTTGTATGTTTGCATTACTCATTCCTCCATTGTAACGTAATATTCCTTTATTATTTTTCCAAAATTATCAAAAAGAACAAAAAAATCAAATATACCCCAAAAAGAGGATGGGAAAAGTATTTTCTTTATTGGCAGCATAATGAGTCGCCCTTGGATAAAGCACATCTGTTCGTTTGATCATCAGACTATGGGATGTAGTACGACCTTAGGAATCTTTTCTCGCTATATAGAGTTGTGTCCTCCACTGTTTGTTTATTCTTCCAAACATATGGAGAGTTTGCATTGCCTCCTGCTTCGTAGACTTATGATTAACATATATGCTGCCTGAGTCTTATCACTTGTCGTGATATTGTCCAAGTGAAGTTTGTCACTAAGCCTGAGTCGACCCCTCTGCAATATGTCTCTTGTCCGCATTCCCGGCCATCCTGAATGTCCAATCAAGTCCTTGTTCGAAATCACTGAAGCCTTCAGTCCGATCATCAATATTATCAAGTCCATGACCGACAAGTCGTCGAAGACCTCTGGGTAGTGCAGTCGTACACTCATATTACACTTCTACTCGAGTTTTGAAAGATTTTGAAGTTGTTTCTCGAGCTCTGAATTCCAGCCATCAAGCTGAATCATCTTCTGGAAGATGGATACTCTATATGTATATCTTTCTCATTTTGAGATGTAGCTCCGCTGTGTATTATTCACGGCTACTCTTTATAGTTATTTGACATGGATATACAGTGGATTTGATTGGTAGACATGGTTCTATTTTATCCTGAGAATGGGTATGCTCGCCTTGGTGAGACATTTGTTATTTTGCAGACGGTACCTCCTGGTTCCTGATCCTTGGGCTCAATCATTCGACACATCAGTAAAGATTGGTAATGTATTTTGGCCATCAGATGCTCTTCTGACCTCACGCATTAGGGGGCATCTGTTATAACCCTAAATTGCACCACACATTCTTATCTGGCATCAGGCCAGCTCATATCCCTTCTTTGCTAAAATTATGTTGAACAACTCTTTGAAAATCCTCTTGTGTCAAGGCCCACACCCCCTAACCCATTACTGCATGCGTGTACATTCTGGCTGACTCACAACAGCCTGCGTGTACCTAAAAAATCACGAAGAAAGGAAAGTTGCCGATGAAATAAAAATCTATGGGTCAGTTAACTGAAACTCCTAGCCATGCATGGTCGAGGGTTCATCCAAAACCCTAGCTCCTTATAGCCTATAAAAGAAGGGGTAGGGGTACCATTTGGAGGAGGAAAAATATAGCGAAGAAACTCTGCCCATTTATGTAATCCATTGTCCCAACCCTTTATCCTTTCCTCATGCCAAAGGCGATTTAACACAAAGAAGTTGAAGGACAAAAGAAGAGGAGCCCAGGATCAGGTTCAAGGAGCGATGGACGGTCTCATCTTTTGTAATTTGATTCACTTTCAGTAATAAAAAGAATGATTTTCCCACCCCAATGCATGAATTGTCTATAGTTTGATTAATTTATGCTTGATTTCTAACCCTTGAGTATAGAAGTAGCATGCATGCATAGTTGTTGTTTGTCTTGAGTGAAGGTCATCTGTGGAAAGAGCAGCGCAAGAAAGTAATAAAAGAACAATGGAAGATCTACATCGAACACCGATAATAAGGTTGGTGGTCCTTTTCCATGCATTTACTGTGAAAAAGGGGTTTAAATCTTGGGTTGTAGGTAAAAAAGTAGTTTCTATTCAGTCAAAATCTGCATGGAAGTCTGACCCTAGTTTGCTAGTCTGTAGGGTGTTCTTCCCAACAACAGGCCAAAGGTGTCAAGACGCGGAGACAAAGTGCTACAGGGCTTGCGTATAAGACATGCTTCAGATGGTTTAGCTGAGAGCAACATGGAGCCAACATTAGGCCAAAGAAGTAGGTATGCAAACGTGGTTAACAAAACACACAATGTTAACGTCCTTCGATGCAAGTTTAACGAGCCCAGAGAAGGTAAGATCGACGATGTTTTGTATTTAGAGAGTCTAAAAAAACGTAAAAGATGACTCCGCTAGGGTACCTTTTTCAAAGATAGTCTAGTCGGCTCAAAAAAGGGGTAAACTAGCACCGACTAGACGTCTATTCAAAACCATTTTAATGAGTGTGATAAAGACAAGGTCACTCAGAATTTTTTTCATTTTTAAGGAGTCTGAAAAAAGCTCAACTATGGACTCCATCAGGAATGTTCTTCTAGACCATTTTAACGAGTGTGAAAGAATAAGGTCACTCGACGATTTTTTCAATTTTAGGGAGTCTGAAAAGAGCTTAACTATGGAATATGTGGGGGTTCCCTTTTCGTAAATTTAGTCCCTCAGGCCCGAAAAAGGGTTAAAATTATATCTGAGAGTACTCTTCTAGAGAACCGAGGCTTCTAGAGTATACCTTTGTTTGTACAGTTGACCATCAGGACCGAAAAAGGGTAAACTACCACCGGAAAAATGTGACTTCAAATTTCAGTTTAGCAAGCATGAAGGTCAACAAGATCACTCGGAAATCTTTTCACATTTAGAGGGTCTCAAAAGAGCTTAAAAGAAGACCCGTTAAGTTTTGGGAATCCCGAGGGTGAGGTCAAGAGTGATACAAAATTATGAAAATGAGGATCAAACTCGTAATCAGGAAGAACTAGTAAGGACTCCCAGGCCTATAGTCGTTTAGTGACAACATGGACACCAAAATGCAATCATGATCTACCTAGGGAATCCATGTTAAGGTAGGCTCTACCACTAAATTACGACACTCCTAAAGAAATAATGATGGTTTTGTGTCGCAACTTGGTGGGATCGATCCTATGGCAAAGAGGAAAAGACAACAAGATGCAGAAAGTGGAGGTGGAATCCTATCTTAAATGCAATGAGTTGGAAAAATTGTCTTTTTACCAAAGGGCCTTCAAAATGACCCAAAACTCCAAAAAGTTTCCAAAAACCAAAAGAACACTTCTCGTGACAATCCAAAGAAAACTCCCAAACCATACTAAATGATTTTCAGTTTAGAAAGATGACAAAAGGGTCCAAAAATTGACAAAAAGAGGCCAAAAAGTCTATAAATAGAAGTTGGCAGCTCATTATCACCATTGCTAATTGAGAAATTGGCTAAAAACCAAAACTACCCCTTTGCGAAAAGAGTTGATTCTAGGAGATTCAGTGGATGAAATGACCATCCACTTGGACCCAGTAAGTACGCACTACCCCCTCTTGCATTTTAATTCTTTATTTATGCATTTAAGTTCATTTTTTGTGGGGGCATCAACCTTTAAAGGGTCATCCCTACATCCACACAAGTTGTCTTATGACAGCCTGAGTGTACACGTGGGATGCCTTATGACAGCTCGAGTGTACACACTACTGTGAGCACTACAACCCGTGTGGACCTCTCATTTAGTGTAAAAAAGTTAAAAAAACAAGAATTAACCCTCTTGAACTTTGTCTATTTGCAGGATGTATGTTCGCTAGAGGGAAAGAGAGCATGAGGATATTGATGTGTTGGTCAATGATGACATTGATGCTCTTTCTGCACTGTTTCATTATAGTTTTTTAAAGTTTTTTCATTGTCATTTCATATGAGAACAACCTAGGCTACTGAATGCCTTGGTGGATTACTGGCATCCCGATGAAAATGCCTTTATGCTAGTGGGACAGTCGTTGGCTCCAACGACAGAAGATATATACTTCCTGACTGGCCTCTTGAGGAGAGGGGAACCAGTCAATTTTTGTACCTTTCCTTTCGGGCCTCATAACATATCAGAGTTGATTGGACTCCATTATGAAGCCGATACTGATAGAACGAGCTCAAAAGTGCCGATAAGAAAGATCTCTAAGTTATCACAAAAAGTGATAGTGTTGCTCATTGGGAGGATTACTGGTTCTATGTCTTTGCATTAGGCTTCTCGTGCGCACATGAATTGTGTAGTTCAGTGCTTAAATGCACAAATATTTGACCGGAGAACCACTTTACTAGATTGTATGAAGAGGCAATTAATAGAGTGTCGGATGCGGAATCATAGGAACTTTAGATTTGGGACGATTATTTTTACTTTCTTTTTTGAGAGATTGCCCAGCTTTAGTCCTAGAGAGACTATACAAAGGAACGAGGCCTCTATCCCCGCATTATACAGATGGGTGGCACTATTGCCATGACAGGGGGGACGGAGGACCATTGAGGCCTTCGATGACAAGTTATTTTCTTAGTGGGCATGACAGATTCTGGTCAGAGAGGACTACTCCTATGTCGGGATTGACTTCTCTAGAGACCCTGAGATACCGGTACCTCTCGGAGAGCAGTGAGGAGAGATGAGTAAGTTTCCTTCATTTTTGTTTTTTTTAAATATATGTAATTTTTATGTGGTTTTTTATATATATCATTTTTCTTATACACAAGAGTATCTGACAGGTATGTGTCTGTTACGTGTAGATGTGGGGCTAGTACGAGCAATGGAATATGAGAGGAACATGCGATGTCCTCGACCAGAAGCCTCCCCAGCTACAGCCGGTGGACCAGCAGTAGCAGGAGTACCTCCAGCCGGTGAGGCTGAGAGATTTTTTAGACGAGTAGAGAGAAACTTTACCTCGCTTACTCACACAGTCCCTATGGCATAGATCAAGGATCTATCATCGTCTATGCAACCTCATGTAGTGGGGGTACCATGGATGTGGGTCCGACTTTTTCGATGTTTGGAAAACGTCGTTGACCATTACAACAGGGACAACAAGCCCATTCCTTAGTTAGGCTATACTTTTCACGTGCCAAGGGAACTAGTATATTTTTGAGGGCATAAGCCTCATGACTTGTTACTAGATGTATTTTTGAGGCGCTTGCAACCACGCTTGTACTCTGATATTTTTGATATTATATATGGATTTTTATGTCTTATGGATTACATTTTATTTAAAAATGTATTTAGATGTGCATGTGTGTGTTTTTCTTATATGTGTGTGAGACGCCAATCTAAAATTTGATTAGCTAGAGTATATGTAACTTGATTTAAACTACTAGGAAAATGAAAATATGTAATATAATCAAAGCTTCATTCTAAGAGACATACCCTAAGGAACTGTTGGTGTAAAGTAGGATCATGAACACGGTAGACTCTATTTAACTAAGACACAACCAGCTAAGAGTCTAAATAGACTCGGAGGTGAGAGATACCAAGTGACAAAGAGTCATGAAGAAACTCAATAACTGCACTATATTTGGCGACATTGTTTGTGGTGTTGCCTAAACATATACCTCCTGAAGATAGCAACTACACCTGAGGTGTAAAAATTACCTAAGATGTGGATGCAAGCCTCCGAGTGTGCCGGATGGCGTCGTCTACGAATCCAACAAACACCTTTGATTCACTTGACATTTGCCATAGTGACAAAAGATAACATAAAAAATGACACTTCCATAAAACCAAAAGAAACCAAAAAGTAATAGTACAAAGACTATACATATGTTACAAAAAGTTACCCAATGTGACCTACCTATGAGTAATACTTCTTGACATAGAGCCCATTTCTAGGCTATGCCAAATCATTTCCCTCAAAATCTACCTAACGATAAGCACCCTTTTTTAGAACCTATTTTACGATGAAAGGTCTGAACCACATGGGTTTGAACTTCCCTGCCCCCAGGGGGTCCTTATCCTGGTCATAGAACAGGACAACGTCGCCTTCCAAGAAAATCCGATTATGAATACACCAATCATACTGGAATTTGAATTTTTTTTTGTGAGATTCGTTATCTAAGGCCACATCACGACGTTGTTCATTGAGCTGCTCAAGATATAATAAATGTTCTTCAAGTGGTAAAGTGTCTAGCAATAACTGTACTACCAACTTTAATGATGGGATCTGGAATTCTATGGGAAAGAATACTTCCATCCCGTAAACGAGTTGAAAAGGTGAGAAACTGGTTGCAGTCTTAAAATATGTTTGGTAGGCCCCTAATGCCGAGTATAACATCAAATGCCAATTTGACTTGGCCGAATTGATCATTCGTTGTAGGATGGTCTTAAGAGATTTATTGACAGCTTCCACCTGACCATTCCATTGAGGGTAGTAGGGTGACAAATGTTCTTGCCTCAACCCAAGATTTGACGTTAACTTAGTCATCATTGTGTTCTGAAAGTGACTGCCATGGTCAGTGACAGTCTCTCTCGGGACGTCGAACCGTGCTATAATATGGTTAAAAAAGAGAGGGTGGAAGCCTCACCATCATACTTGAACGTTGGCATAGCTTTGACCAACTTGGTGAAGTAGTCTACTGCTATGATGATATAATGGTGCCCCCTTGCTGAAGGAGGGTTGCAGGTAATGTAATGAATCTCCCACTTGCTGAAGGGGCCAACAGTGATGACAGGAAACATGGGAAATGGATGTGCCCTCATCTTCTGTGAGAAGATTTGACATCGGTGGCACTTCTTGACTAATGCGATATAATATTTGATTAGTGTCAGCCAGAAGTAACCAGCTCATAAAATATTTTGGGTTGTTTCGAACCCAAACAAATGACTGTCACATGATCCAGTATGGAAATCGTTAAGCACAATTTTCGCTTCTTCCCGAGTGAGGCACCGATGAAGGATGTAATCTACACCAAGAAGATACAGAGTATCTTCGAGTATGAGATAGTTCTTGGCCTGATGGCGTATACAATGATTCTCATCATGAGAAGTAGAGGTGGGGCACTTCAAATTTTCGATATAGACAAGTATATATCCATACCAGGGGTCTGAAGATGTTATCAAAAACATGTCTCCTTGAATAGGTAATTCTTTGGGCATAACATCACCTAACTCAAACGGAAGTTTTGAGATGAGTTCTGCAAAGACCACTGACTTTTTGGATTTCGCCGAAGCGAAATCTAAGTCAAATTCCTGGAGGAAAACTGTCCATCTACTAATCTTTCCACCGATTACCCGTCATGTCAATGCGTATTGAAATGGATTCACAATGGCAATGACGATGGTCTTGCGAAACAAAACATAATGACAGAACCGTTGGACAACATGGAGTGCTACCAATGCAAGTTTTTCGATATGATAATAATTGATTTCCGGTCCAACCACGCCTCATCTCAGGTAATAAATCACATATTCTGAGAGAAAATCATCTTCCTAAACTAAGACCATGCCGATGGTTGACTCTAATGCAGCCAATTATAATAAGAAATCTTTTTTATAATTGGGTGGTTGAAGCAGAGGGACAGTTAAGAGGGCATGTTTCAACACTTTGAAGGAATGTTGAGTGTCATCATCCCAATGAAAAGGGACGTATTTCTTTAGTAAGCACATAAATCCCTTTGTGATATTGACATAGTTTGCGATGAAATGCCACAAAAAGTTTTATTTTCCCTGTAGACTCTGAAGTTGAAGGATTGTACATAGGGGAGGCAATTGAAATATTGCCTCAACCTTGAGAGGATCGACCATGATCCCTATTATTGAAATGATGAAACCTAGTAGACGACCCGACGTCACGCAAAAACTGCATTTGTTGGGATTCAAGCGAATCCAGAAGTAACGACATCTCTCAACGATAAGTCAGGGGTGCGTGGGATGATCAATTCTCTTACAAGATCGTGATGCTAAATCATCTATGTAGGCCTCGACGATATGTTTGATATCGTGGAAAGAAAAAGACATGGCCCACTGAAAGGTAGCTCCATCATTTTTTAGACCAAAAGGCATCTTACGATACGTGAATGTACCCCATGGACAAATGAATGTTTTTTTGTGTTGGTCTTTGGGTTTGATTTGTATCTGATTATATATTTAAAAACCATCCATGAAAGAAAAGGCCTCGCAACCTGCGCATTCATCAACTATCTAGTCAATAAATGGTGTGGGTAAATTATCTTTTGGACAGGCTTTGTTCAAATCACAGAAGTCCATACATACGTGAATCATACCCTCTTTTTTGTTAACCGACATGGGGCTTGACATCCATTCGGTCAAATGGATGGGGTAGATAAAACCTACCTTGAGCAGTTTCTCTACTTCAACCTTAATAGTTGTCGCTTTCTTAGGATTAACTGGACGGAGTTTCTGTCAAACCAACTTAGCGCCAGGATAAGTTGTGATTTCGTTTTCAACAATTTTTGGATTGATGCCTGGCATTTCCTCGTAAGACCAAGAAAAAACGTTGTGGAATTCCTTAAATAAATCTGTGTAGATTTGAATCTCTTCGGGGGAGAAATCATCTCCGACGAAAACATTGTCCACGACTCCAGGGGTTCTGGAGGTGTTTATAGTTATCGATGGTTTCCATATTACCCTTAGCATAAACAACATGTGTATACAAAGGATTGATAGGACAAGACCTGTCTCCAGTCATAGTCGAGGTGAATTCCCCTGCTTCAATTCTTCTTAACTCTGGGAGGAAGTAAGATCTGTAATGGAGATCGTCCCAAGTTTTTTCCAGATTATTCATAGCTTCAATGATTTCTTTGTTTGAGGGAATTATTAAGTCTAAAGAATCTGTATCAAAGAGGGAACCTTGAGCCCAAATAGGTTCTAGAATCGAATCTAACTCTTGTGTGGGAGTTGGATCAGGGTTGGCGGAAGCTTGCTGGACTAAAGAGTATGCTAATTTTGTCGTGGACAAGGGAATGGACATAAAATTATGCCCTGTCTCTTCCATCATGGCCGATGGGGGAGGAAGAATCCACGGATCGTTAAAATAAGTCGTGCGAAACGACAGAACTTGGAAAATATCAAACTTATGGTGGTTAGATATGAACTTAACATCGCCTTGAGGAGGTGGGTAATCGAATGTACCCATCAAAGGTGGGAACAAACCAACCCTTATGTTGACGACATCGGGTTGAGGGTTATCAATCATTGGGAACACGGATGCCCCTAATGAAGGATCAGGAAGGGATAAGGACATCTGATCAATGGTCACGATCCGACCCTCATGTGGAAACAACAAGACCCATAAAACTGTAGCGACTACTGCTTGCATAGCATAGGTCCAACTCCTTCCTAACAAGATATTGTAGTCGAGATATGCGTCAACCACTTCAACCTCAAAACACACGATTTTCCCTCCTAACTGCATGGGAAAAGAGGGGATAATGCCATGTGTTCAGAATGAACGACCTTCAAAAGTGGTAAGAAGAGTAGGTGAAGGAGACAAAATGGGCTAGCCAATGGCCTTCCAACATGACAACTACATTATGCATGTTGAAGCACCCTCATCAACCACTGTGTGGAATATGTTTTGAGTAAAAAATTTTGTGGTGTAAGCCACAAATATCTGGAATGCTACGTTGTAAGGGAGATGAGGTTTCAATTCAGTTGTATCAAGCATGATTGTACCCGGATTACAAGTCTCAGAGGATCCTAAAGCAGCTAACAGATCCTTTCTCTGGGAAGGGCAGCTATGGAGGACTTCCAAGGAAGACATCGCACAAGGGGTTTGAGACAAATCCTCCACCACAGAGTATTTTTGGGCGGCCCTTGCGTTTGGGTTGTGAGAAGATTTCATAAGCGCACCTTTTGGGATGCGTGTCATGGTTTTGCCCAACGTCTTCTCAATTTGAAGCGGAAGAGATGGGGTTTTAGCTTATTTACCTTTCTTAGAGGTGCTTGGATTTCTGTCATCATGTGCTCTAGTCGATATATAGGAATCACCTTTCATCATATACACATTCATGGATGCAAGATTGTTTGAAGATGGAGGGGGTCCTTGGCCGCCCCCTTCCGCGCTTTTAGAGGCTTGAGTTAGATTTTGGCCATGTTGAAATGGGTTTTTTAACACAGTAGGATGCTACTGTGACAATAACTTTTGGACCTTTGCAAACCGGGGGCATTGGTGAGTCGGGTGGTCTTCTACGCACAAATTACATAGATACCTCAACTTCCTTTTTTCGGTGTTTCCCCCACCAACATTATTAGTGGGTTTCTTATCCCCCTTACCCTTCTTACTTTGTTTCTTCTTTCCTTCAGGTTGTTGGGTAGCCTTCATATTTGTCGATTGCACACTGTGTAAATCCAACATTTGGGTAGGGGGAACAACCGGAACAGTAGTCTGGCTGGTCACTATATGCTGGATAGATAATTGATGCAATTGTTTCTTCAATTGTTCAGTGGGCTTTGTTTGTGTTGAGCGAACAATACCATTGGCATGTGGTCCAACTCTCTGTCTGATTTTATCAAGTATTGATCGTGGCACATCTAGTAATATCTCGTATAGTAGACCAGACTGAGAATAGATTAGCTCAAGCTATTGAGATCTCATGATTGCATCTTCCTCGGAAAACACTCTCGACATTGCGATGTCTTTGGATAACTGTGGGACAAAAGACTTAAGGAACCACTCAAGCAAGAATGATGGTGGGACTGACACCTTAATCAAACTCTTCTAGCATCTCCGCTCTCGGATGTGATCAGAGATATGGTCCACTTTTGTCTGTTCGAAATTATACAGCAATTATGTGCCAACATCGTATCTCATAGGTAATTGGAAATGGTTCAGGAAATCCATTGCCAATTCGCCGAAGCAAGAGTATCTTGAGCGGTCGATCTCAATGTACCATTTCATAAAACTCCCCATGAGATTACATTGAAACAATCACAACTATACGAATTCTTCTTTCAACAAATTAGATGAGCACCAAAGGTGAAAAGTAGTCACATGATCTCCTGGATCTTCATTAGGCTTGGCTTCAAACTTTGGTATGTCCGAAGGAAACTTCATCGAGATAGAGGGCCAATGCAGATCATGACATATAGGGTTGTTCAACAACATTTTTAAGTCTAGCAAATGCAAGGTTGTCAGGAAAGGTAGTTTGGGTTGTTGGTGATAACCATGGAAAAAGGGGCCTGAAGTTTGACTAGCACCAGGTTGCCAGGAAAGGTTGGGTTGTTGGCCTTGGTTCTAGTAAAAACCATGGCCATGACCAACGTACCGATTTTACATTTGAGGAGACATCATCGATTGATTCTTGAAATAGGACATAGATGGTTGGGTGTGCATTACATTTGGAGGAATTTGGGAAGGGTTGCCCCATGCCGATCCCATGGGCATAGGTACTGCACCTTGCCTGGGGTTCCATTGGTTGTGAAAAGAGTTTCCCCCGATATGCATTCTGGATAAGGGAACTGATCCCTACCAAGAATTCCAAGGTCCTGATGCAAAAGAAGTTCCTGGGTGTGCAGGAATAGTACCCTGCATAGGATTAGGTTGTCCGTAACCGGGGTTTCCCTCAGTCAGGAAATAAGCTGACAAGAAAGAATTTTTACCAAATGCACCGAACAAATAAAATGGTTTCAAAGCTACCGGCATATTATGAGAAGGTGGTCCTTGAATCCCTTCTCCAAATGAACTATGGTGTGCATTCGACCAAGCAGATTGCTAGTGGGAACCACCGAGCGAAGGGGACGAAGGAGGTATATGACCTCCTCCATAAGGGAAAGAGTTAAAGGGAGTTTAAGTTTCCCCCATGGGTCCTTACAGAGGAGCGTTAGAGCTCCCTACCCCTAGACCTAAAGTCTCTAAAGTGAAGTAGGTGAGTACAGGGATTGTACCTGAGCTAGGCATCCCGTATGAGAATGAAGGGCCTGTCGTACTTTGTGTGGAAGGAGCAGTGGATGCCACCAAAGATGGGATTAGACCACTGCTCAAGGTAGAGGCAGTCAATACCATGGTGGCTCGAACCGGTGATGGTGGGTTCAGAGGTGGAACACCCCCTATGGTGACAGTCGTAGTGGGAATAGAAGAATTCCTAGAAGAAGTGGCAACATTTGTTTCCATTGTTGTGTGGAACACTGTCTAGCACTCGTAAGGATAAATCTGTATGATTATGGGTGACAAAATATTAGTGGGTGGAGTTTCAGATGGACCAAGGGCTTCCTCTCCAAGGTTTGAAATGGTTGGTTTCTCCAGATGTTGGTCGGGCACAGTTTCCTATGACTCGGTCACTTCAAAAGATCCTTATTGGTCGATATTTTACCTTAGTGGTGGCGGGGGTGGATCTAGTGTAACCGGTGGTAGGTCAAGAAGCCTTTGTGACTGGTGGAGCACATGATCCTCCATTGTGTGAGAATATAAAAGAAACACTAGGGATTTCTATTCATTTAAAAACAACACACACTAGAAAAAGTCCCTATGAGATAAAAAAAGCAATGACTAAACTATTTAGAAGAACAGTTACAACAACCAACACTAGAGAAATGTACTGGTGCAAGTGAAACTCAAACATGGAAGCACCCTTTGGGTATAATATGGAAAGTGTGGCCTGAAGTCTGTCCTAGGTACCATGGTCTACCCCCGCAGTCACCTGTGTAAGTCCCTAAAATAATGGCAACTAGATTGCCAATGCGTGAACAATCACCAGGCGGGTACAGTCGACAGTCGGGTGGACCGCAATGAGCAGGGTATCAAGCCCGAAACCTGTGAAGGGTATCAAAATCAAGTGGTTCAGAGGACAACTGAGGACCTCGAATGTATTCGAGACCCATGAAGCTCCATGGAAAATGCAATCGATGGAATCTGAAAACAAGCCATCTATATGCGTTCCCCACTACACATGGTCCGTCTTTGGAGGGGTTATCTCTGCTATCTTTCCTCACGTGACCTCGTGTTTATCCCCTATGTTAGAGGCGAGTCCTAGATAACTTTCACGATACTAGACTTTTAACACTCTCTAGCACAGACTCTTATGTATGTTTTGCATCCTTGAAGAGTTTCCTCTCCAACCTAAATCAAGGCTCTAGCCTAGACTAATTGATGGACCCTACAAACATAAAATCTAGTTGATTTTAATTAATCATTAATTTTTTATGGCTTGTCTTAAGTCAAAGGTTATGAAACTGAAACTAGTGATGTTTTGAGAGATGAAAGAAAAGATAAACAGAAAGTTGGAAACAAAATGACTTCTTCTTGACAAAATTTTCAATCAACTTTTCAAACAAAAAAAAATAAAATTCTAAGATCTTTGAACAACAGACTCAAAACAGGATTTCGCTCGACTAGGAACTACTTATTGTCCTAAGTAAACAACCAAGAACTTATGAAAACAAAACTTTTCCCGGTTACTAATGCAAACCAACAACTACTTAACCAAGAAATAAAAAGGTTTATTTATTTATTTATTTAATACTCACAAAGAAAAAAGGAAAAATGACGACAAGTAAAGACCAAGAAAAATTTTGGCCTAAGCGTAGATCACAAAGAGCTATTGAAAATAACACACAAGCTGATGAAAGCAGACTCTCACACTTGTCTAAAACCTCTATGAAAGAAAAACTCTTGAGGAAATATTTTTAATGAAAAAGAAAGCTATTGGTGTGATCAGACCTAAGTTGTCGACTGCTATGACAGAGACGAAGAAACCTGAGAGGTATAAATCTTGACAAGGAAAAGGATGACTACCTCTCCTTAAACAAAATTTTTATTAACTGGAACGCAGTTGACCATTCAATAGCTAGCATGTGCATGTGAGATGTAAAAGGCCAAGGTGTGTGTACACACATGCATACCTTATGCAGTCCGCGTGTACCTCTGCAACTCTTCAAAAATGAAAATATAAGCAATCAAACACTAGCAGATACTATTGGTATTGAGAACCAGAATCACTTGAAGACTCAGAAACTTACTTTGTCAGAAAAGAAAAACAATCCAAGGAAAATTTCATAGAACAAAACCAATTTGAAGTGGTACATAAGCTACAAACTACAAAAATAGAGACCAGAATGAGTTTCAAAAAACCCTTGAGAAGGATCACTTCTGACAGGGAAGAGGATGACTACCTCTTTAATAAAAAAATTATGAACTTAGCAATGCTACTATCACTTCATCAACTAGCGTGTCCACGCAGGCTGTGTGAAGGGTGGGCACATGTACACACATGCATGCCTTATACAGGCTGCATGTACCTCTATGACGTCCCAAAATGAAAATGCAATCAAACAAAGAAAGAAGGGAATATTGGTATCGAAGACCAAAATCCCTACTAGCTCAAACTCTTGTAGAAACTCAGAAAAAAGGTGATGAAACCAATTTAAAACTACCAAAAAGTATCCCCAGAAAACCCAAGAGATCCCCAGTACGATCGCCAATTCTGTTGTGATTGGGAAATCCCCCTATGGACTAGCACTTAGGGTTTTACAATGCATGCATAAAAGACCTAAAGATTCCTACTTTTTACCATCATTCCAGACCTAATCCCCATTATTCTTAAGAAAATACGCAGTTAAGAATATCAAGTGAACATACCTTATTTACGATGTTTGATATCGATCCCTCTTCATGCTTGGTCAGTCTTTGACTGCAACTCTCCTCCCAAGGATGACTTGCATTCAAAAAAGACAAACAAAGAACTCCACATGCATTTGATCTGTGGATTAATGGGTTAGAGATTTAATCAACATGTACGCAATAAACAATGAAAACCTCATATGGTGGGACGAGAAAAGTACTTCATTATTATTAACTTCACTAAAGAAACTTACAATGATGAAGACGACCACTGCTCCATGAATCTGGTCCTCGGCTCCTCTTTTACTGCGAACCAATTGCTAACACACTTGCTTGTCTTCTTCATTGAAATCACAAAATGGTTGCATAATCTTGGGCAAAGGGGAATACGAATTCGTGTAGACTTTATTTACTATGATTTTTCTCTTTTCCAATGGGACCCCTACCTCTTCTTTTATAGTCTAGAAGGAGCTAGGTATTTAGTCGAATGATTGGCCATGCATGGTCGAAAGGTTTAGTTAAATTACCCAAAACTATGTGTTTCATCAACAACTTTCCATTTTTCATGATTTTGTAGGTACATGTGGGTTGTAGTAGGTCAACTAGAGTGTACAGGCATGTTGTAGTGGAGCAGGGTGCATGGGCCTTTAAAAAGGGTGTTTTTAAGAAGAGTTGTTCAGCACTAGATTGGAAAAGAAGGCATATGAGATGGAATGATGTCAGATAAGTATGTATTGTGAAAAATAGGGTTATAACAGATGCCCCCTAATGTGTGAGGTCATAAGAGAATCTGATGGCCAAAATACATTATCAATATTTATCAACGTACCAAACCAGTGAGCCCAGGGACCAGAATTCGGGAGGTTTCGTCTGCAAAATAACAATTTTCTCACCGAGGCAGGCATACCCATGCTCATAATGAAATAAAATCATGGCTACCAATCAAAAAAAAATTATATCCATGTCATAATTATATAAAGTGTTGTCTCGAGCAATACATAATGGATCTACATCTCAAAATAAAAACGATATACATGTATAGTATCTATCTTCTAGAAGCTGATAAGGTTTGATGGCTGGAGATGATGTCTTCAGAGCTCAAGAATCAACTTCAAAATCTTCAAAACTCAGGTAGGAGTGTAATATGAATGTACGAATTCACAACCTAGAGGTCTCTGATGGCTCTTCGGACATGGAATAGAGGATCTTGATGATCATACTAGAGGCTTCATTGATTTCGAACAAAGCCTTGATTGGACTTTCAGGATGGTCGGGCATGAGGGCAAGAGGCAAATTGCAGATGGACCGACTCAGGCTTCATAAAAACTCCCCTTGGATAATAGCACAACAAATGATTAGACTCAGCCAGCATGGCATTGACATAAGTTCATAATGCAAGAGGCAACACAAACTCTCCATATGTTTGGAAGAATAACCAAACGTAGGAGGACACAACTCTATGTAGCAAGAACAACTTCCTAAGGTCATATTAAATTCCATATCTTGAAGAGAAAATGGAAGGATGTGCTTTTTCCAAGGGAAACTCATTGTGCTGCCAATAAAAAGAAAATACTTTTCCCTTCCTCTTTTTGGGGTATATTTGATTTTTTTGTCTTTTTCAATAATTTTGGAAAAAGAATAAAATAATGCTACGTTACAAAGGAGGATCGAGTGTCACAAACATACTAGTTCCAAGCACACAGAACAGAGGGATGCTTAGGGAAAAGGGACACTCGAGAAAAATCCTCCAAGGGCCACAGGTGTCAAGATGCAGAGACAAAGTGCTACAGGGCTTGTGTATAAGACATGCTTCAGATGGTTTAGTTGAGAGAAACATGGAGTCGACATTAGGCCAAAGACGCAGGTATGAAAATGTGGTTAACAAAATACACAATGGTAACATCCTTCTATGTAACTTTAATGAGGCCAGAGAAGGTAAGCTCGATGGATTTTCATATTTAGAGAGTCTTAAAAAACGTAAAAGGAGACTCCGCTAGGGTACCTTTTTCGAAGATAGTCTAGTCGGCTCAAAAAAGGGGTAAACTAGCACCGACCAGACATCTATTCAAAACCATTTTAATGAGTGTGATAAAAACAAGGTCACTCGACAATTTTTTCATTTTTAAGGAGTCCGAAAAAATCTTAACTATGGACTCTGTCAGGAATGTTCTTCTGGACCATTTTAACGAGTGTGAAAGAATAAGGTCACTCGACGATCTTTTCAATTTTAGAGAGTCTGAAAAGAGATTAACTATGGACTCTGTGGGGGTTCTCTTTTCATAAATTTAGTCCCTCAGGCCCGAAAAAGGGTTAAAATTATACCTGAGTGTACTCTTCTAGAGAACCGAGGCTTCTAGAGTATACCTTTGATCGTACAGTTGACCATCTGGACCAAAATAGGGGTAAAATACCGTCGAACAGACATGACCTCAAATTTCATTTTAGTGAGTGTGAAGGTAAACAATATCGCTCGACAATCTTTTCACATTTAAAGGGTCTGAAAATAGATTAAAAGAAGACCCATTAAGTTTTGGGAGTCCCGAGGGTGAGGTCAAGAGTGATACATAATTATGCAAATGAGGATAAAACTCATAATCAGGAAAAGCTAGTAAGGAATCCCAGGCCTATAATCGTTTAGTGACAGCATGGACACAAAAATGCAACCATGATCTACCAAGGGAATCCATGTCAATGTAGGCCCTACCACTAAATTACGATACTCCTAAAGCAGTAATGATGGTTTCGTGTCACAATTCGGTGGGATCGATCCTATGGCAAAGCGGAAAAGACAACAAGACGCAGAAAGTGGAGGTGGAATCCTATCTTAAATGAAACGAGTTGGAAAAAATGCCTTTTTAACAAAGGACCTTTAAAATGACCCAAAACTCCCAAAAGTTTCCAAATACCCAGAGAACACTTCTCGTGACAATCCAAAGAAAATTCCTGAACCATACTAAATGATTTTCAGTTTAGAAAAAATGACAAAAGGGTCCAAAAATTGACAAAAAGAGGCCAAAAAGTCTATAAATAGAAGCTGGTAGCTCATTATCACCATTGCTAATTGAGAAATTGACTAAAAACCAAAACTACCCGTTTGTGAAAACAGTTGATTCCGGGAGATTCAGTGGATGAAACGACCATCCGCTTGTCCAAGTAAGTACTCACTACCCCCTCTTGCATTTTAATTCTTTCTTTATTCATTTAAGTTCATTTTTTGGGGGGACATCGACCTTTAAAAGGTCGACCCTAAGTCTACACGGGCTATCTTTTGAGAGCCCGAGTGTACACGTGGGCTGCCTTATGATAGCCTGAGTGTAAATGCTACTGTGAGCAGTACAGCCCGCGTGGACCTCCCATTTAGTGTAAAAAATTAAAAAGAAACAAGACTTAACCCTCCTGAACTTTGTTTGTTTGTAGGATGTATGTTCAATGGAGGGAAAGAGAGCATGAGGATATTGATGTGTTGGTCGATGAGGAACCTGATTCTCCTGCTTCACTGTTGCATTGTGGTTTGTTAAAGTTTTTCCATTGTCCTTTCATGCGAGCACAACCTAGGCTACTGAACGCCTCGGTTGATTACTGACATCTCGGTGCAGAGACCTTTATGTTAGAGGGACAGTCGTTGGCTCCAACGACAAAGGATATATACTTTCTGACTGGCCTCTCAAGGAGAGGGGAACCAGTCAATTTTCATACCTTTCCTTCAGGGCCTCATAACATATCAGAGTTAATTGGACTCCATTGTGAAGCCGATACTGACAGAACGAGCTCGCAAATGCCGATAAGAAATATATCTAACTTATCACTAAAGGTGATAGTGTTTCTCATTGGGTGGATTACTAGGTCCTCATCTTTGCATCAGGATTCTCGTGTGCACATGAATTGTGCAGTTCAGTGCTTAAATGCATAAATATTTGACTGGAGCACCACTTTACTGGATTGTACGAAGAGGCAATTAACAGAGTGCCATATGCGGAATCAGAGGAACCTCAGATTTGGGATGATTCTTTGTGATTTATTATTTGAGAGAGTGCCCATCTTCAGTCCTAGAGAGACTATACTAGGGCACGAGGCCTCTATCCCCACATTATGCAGATGGGCGACATTGTTGCCATGACAGGGGGGAGGGAGGACCATTGAGGACTTCGATGAAAAGTTCTTTTCTTGGTGGGCACGACAGATTCATATCATAGAGGAATACCCCTATGTCAGGATTGACTTCTCTAGAGACCCTGAGATACCGGTACCTCCCGGAGAAAATCCAGGAGAGATGGGAAAGTTTGCTTCTTTTTTTTCTTTTTCTTTTTCTTTTTTTTGTTAAATATATGTAATTTTTATGTTGTTTTTCATATATATCATTTTTTTTTATACACCAGAGTATTTGATAGGTTTGTGTATGTTACATGCAGATGTGGGTCCAGTAAAACCAACGGACTATGCGAGGCCGCCCAGCGGCAACCGGTGGACCAAAGGCCTCCCCAGTCGTAGTCGACGGACTAGCAGCAGCAGGAGTACCTCTAGCCGGTGAGGCTGAGAGAGTTTTGAGATGAGTAGAGAGAAAATTTACCTCACTTACTCACACAGTACCCATGGTAGAGATCGAGTATCTGTCGCCATCTATGCAGCCTCATGTAGTGGGGGCACCACAGACGAGGGTACGACTTTTTCGACTTTTGGAAAACACCGTTGACCATTACAATAGGGCCAACATGCCCCATCCTTAGTTGGGCTGGAATTTTCACGTGCTGAGGGAACTACTTGTATATTTTTGAGGGAATAAGCCTCATGAATTGTTACTGGACGTATTTTTGAGGTGCTTGCACCCATGCAGGTACTCTGATATTTTTGATATTATATATGGATTTTTATGTCTTTTTATGTCTTATGGATTACATTTTCTTTAAAAATGTATTTACATGTGCATGTGTGTGTCTTTCTTATATGTGTGTGAGATGTCAATCTAAAATTTGATTAGCTAGAGTATTTGTGACTTGATTTAAACTCCTAGGAACATGAAAATATGTAATATAATCAAAGCTTCACTCTAAGAGACGTACCCTAAGGAACTATCGGTGTAAAGTAGGATCATGAAAACGATAAACTTTATTTAACTAAGACACAACTAGTTGAGAGTCTAAATAGTCTCAGAGGTGAGAGATACCAAGTGACAAAGCATCATGAAGCAACTCAATAATTGCATTGTATTTGACAACATTGTTTGTGGTGTTTCCTAAACATATACCTCCTGAAGATAGCAACTGGCCTTGAGGTGTAAAAATTACCCAAGTTGCGGAGGAAAGCCTCCGAGTGTGCTAGCTGGCACCATCTACGAATCCAATGAGCACCTCTGATTCACTTGACATCTGCCACAATGACAAAATCTAACATAAAAAATGACACTTCCATAAAACCAAAAGAAACCAAAAAGTAATAGTACAAAGACTATACATATGTTACAAAAAGTTACCTAAGGTGACCTACCTATGATTAATACTTCTTGATGTAGAGCCCATTCCTATGCTCTACCAAAGCATTTCCCTAAAAATCTACCTGACGATAAGCACCCTTTTTTAGAACCTCTTTTACGATGAAAGGTCTGAACCACATGGGTTTGAACTTGCCTACCCCCAGGGGGTCCTTATCTTGGTCATATACTAGGACAAGGTCGCCTTCCGAGAAAATATGAGGATGAACGGGCCAATGATACTGACACTTGACTTTTTGATTGTGAGATTTGTTAGCTAAGGCTGCATCATGACGTTGTTCATTGAGTTTCCCAAGATATAATAAATGTTATTCAAGCAGTAAATTGTCTGGCAATAATTGTACTGCCAACTTTAAAGATGGGATATGACATTCTATGGGAAATATTGCTTCCAACCCGTAAACAAGTTGAAAAGGTGAGAAACTGGTTGCAGTCTTAATAGATGTTCGGTAGGCCCATAATGCCGAGTATAACATCAAATGCCAATTTGAATTTGACGAAATGATCATTCACTGTAGGATGGTCTTAAGACATTTATTGGCAGCTTCCACCTCACCATTCGCTTGAGGGTAGTAGGGTGATGAATTTTCTTACCTCAACCCAAGATTTGATGTTAACTCAGTCATCATTGTGTTCTGAAAGTGACTACCATGGTCAATGACAATCTCTCTCAAGACGTTGAAACGTGCTATATTCTGGTTAAACAAAATGAGGGCGGCAATCTCGCCATCATCCTTGAACGTTGGCATAGCTTCAACCCACTTGTTGAAGTAGTCTACTTCTACGATGATATAACGGTGCCCCCTTGTTGAAGGAGGGTTGTAGGTAGTGTAATCAATCCCCCACTTGGTGAAGGGGCCAACGGTGATGATGGGAAACATGGGAGCAGTATGTGCCCTCATATTTTGTGAGAATATTTGACATGGGTGGCACTTCTTGACTGATGCAATACAATCTTTGATTAGTGTCATCCAGAAGTAACCGGCTCATAATTTTTTTTTTTGTTTTTGCCAACCCGGAAAAATGACCGCCACATGATCTAGTATGAAAATTGTTAAGGATGATTTTCGCTTCTTCATGAGTGAGGCATCGACGAAGGATGCAATCTACATCACGACGCTACTGAGTATCTTCGATTATGAGGTATTTCTTGGCCTGATGGCATATAAGGTGATTCTCATCACGACAAGCAGAGGTGGGGCACTTCAAATTCTTAAGATAGACAAGTATATCTCCATACCAGGGGTCTGAAGATACTATCAAAAGCATGTCTCCTTAAATAGGTGATTCTTCGGGCATAGAATCACCTGACTCGACTGGAATTTCTGAGATGAGTTCTGCAAAGACCAATGATTTTTTTGATTTTGCCGAAATGAAATCTAAGTCAAATTCCTGGAGGACAACTATCCATCTATTGATCTTCCTGTCGATTACCCGTCGTGTCAACATGTATTGAAATGGATTCACAATGGTAATGACAGTGGTCTTTCAAAACAAAACATAATGATAGAACCGTTGGGATGCATGGTCTGTTGCCAACGCAAGTTTTTCGATATGAGAATAATTTATTTCCGGTCCAACCAGGCCTCGACTCAGGTAATAAATCACATATTCTGAGAGAAAATCATCTTCTTGAACTAAGACCATGTCGATGGTTGACTCTGTTGTAGCCAAGTATAATAAGAAATCTTTGTTATAATTGGGTGGCTGAAGCAGAGGGGCAGTTTAAAGGGCATGTTTCAATGCTTCGAAGGAGTGTTGAGTGGCATCGTCCGAATGAAAAGGGACATCTTTATTTAGTAAGCGCATAAAGCCCTTTGTGATCTCGGCATAGTTTGCAATGAAACGCCACAAAAGGTTCTCTTTTCCCTGTAGACTCTAAAGTTGAAGGATTGTACGTGGGGGAGGCAACTGAACTATTGCCTCAACCTTGAGAGGATCGACCATGATCCCTGTTGTTGAAATGAGGAAACCTAGAAAATGACCCGACGTCACGCAAAAATTGCATTTGTTGGGATTCAAGCGAATTCAGAAGTAATGACATCGCTCAAAGATAAGTCGAAGGTGTGTGGAATGATAATTTCTCTTACAATATCGTGATGTTAATTCATCTAAGTAGGCCTTGATGATATGTTTGAGATTGTGGAAAGAAAAAGACATGGCCCGCTAAAAGGTAGCTCCAGCATTTTTCAGACCAAAATGCATCTTACGATACGCGAATGTACCACATGTACAAATGAATGTTGTTTTATGTTGGTCTTCGGGTTTGATTTGTATCTGATTATATCCCGAAAAACCATCCATGAAAGAAAACACCTCGCAACCTGCGCATTCATCAACTATCTGGTCAATAAATGGTGTGGGAAATTATCTTTTTAATAGGATTTGCTCAAATCACAGAATTTCGTACATATGCGAATAGTACCCTATTTTTTCTTAACTGGCATGGGGTTTGACACCCATTGGGTCAAATGGACGGGGTAGATAAAACCTGCCTTGAGCAGTTTCTCTACTTCAACCTTAATAGTTGTCACTTTCTTAGGATTAACCGAACAAAGTTTATGCCAAACCGACTTAGCATCAGGATAAGTCATCAATTCGTGTTCAATAATTTTTGGATCGATGCCTGGAATTTCCTCGTAAGACCAAGAAAAAACGTCGCGAAATTCCTTAAATAAATCTGTGTAGATTTGAATCTCTTTGGCAGAGAAGTCAACTCCGACGGAAACATTCTCCATTATGCCAGTGGTTCTGGAGATGTTTATAGTTATAGTTTCACCGATGGTTTCCATATTACCCTTGGCATAAACAACATGTGTATCCAAAGGATTGATAGGACAAGGCCTATCTCCATTCATAGTCGAGGTGAATTCCCATGCTTCAATTCTACTTAACTCTAGGAGGAAGTAATATCTGTGATGGAGATTGTCCTAGGGTTTGTCCAGACTAGTCATTGCTTCAATGATTGCTTCTTCTGAGGGCAAGACTAAGTCTAAAGAATCTGTATCAGTGAGGGAACCTTGATCCCAAATAGGCTCTAGAATTGGATCTAACTCTTGTGTGAGAGTTGGGTTGGGGTTGGCGGAAGCTTGCTGGACTAAAGAGTACACTACTTCTGCCACAGACAAGGGCATGGACATAACATGGTGCCCTATCCCTTCCATCATGGCCGATGGGGGAGGAAGAACCACAGATCATTAAAGTAAGTCGTGCAAAATGATTAAACTTGGAAAACTCAACCTTATGGTGGTTAGATATGAACTCAACATCACCTTGAGGAAGTGGGTAATCGAAAGTACCCATCAAAGGTGAGCACAAACCAACCCCTATGTTGACAACGTTGGGTTGAGGGTTATCAATCATTGTGACCGTGGATGCCCCCAATGAAGGGTCAGGATGGAAGAAGGACAACTAATCAATGGTCACGATCCGACCCTCGTGTGGAAACAACAAGACCTGAAAAACTGTAGTGACTACTACTTGCATAACATAGGTCCAACTCCTTCCTAACAAGATATTGTAGTCGAGAGATGCGTCGACCACTTCAACCTCAACACACATATTTTTCCCTCCTAACTGCACGAGAAAATATGGGATGATTCCATGTGTTCATAATGAATGACCTTCAAAAGAGGTAACAAGAGTAGGTGACGGAGACAAAATGGGCTGGACAATGGCTTTCCAACACGCCAAAGACATTACGCATGTTGAAGCGCCCTCATCAACCATCGTGCGAAAAATGTTCTGAGTAAAATTTTTTGTGGTGTAGGCCATGACTATCTACAATGCTACGTGGTAAGGGAGGCGAGGTTTCAAGTCAATTGTATCAAGCATGATCGTACTCATATTAAAAGTCTCAGTGGATCCTAACGCTGCTAATAGAGCCTTTCTCTGGCAAGGGTAGATTTGGAGGACTTCCAAGGCAGACATCGCACAAGGGGTTTGAGACAAATCCTCCACCACACAGTAGTTATGGGCAGCCCTTGCATTCAGGTTGTGAGAAGATTTCTTAAATTCACCTTTTGGGATGTGTGTCATGGTTTTGCCCAGCGTCTTCTCGATCTGAAGAGGAAGAGATGGGGTTTTAGCTTCTTTACCTTTATCAAAGGTTCTTGGATTGTTGTAATCATGTGCTCTAGTCGATATATAGGCATCATCTTTCATCATATACACATTCACAGATGTAGGATTGTTTGAATATGGAGGGGGTCTTTGGCTGCCCCCTTCCTCGCTTGTAGAGGCTTGAGTTTGATTTTGGCCAGGTTGAAATGGGTTTGTTAACACAACAGGTTTCTTCTGTGACAATAACTTTTGGGCCTCTACAAGATGGGGGCATTGGTGACTCGGGTGGTCTTTTGTGCACAGATTACATGGATACCTCGACTTCCTTTTTTCGGTGTTTCCCCTGCCAGCATTATTAGTGGGTTTATTATCCACCTTACCCTTCTTACACTGTTTCTTCCTTCCTTCAGGCCACTGGGTGGCCTTTGGATTTGTCGATTGCACACTGTGTACATCCGACATTTGGGTAGGGGGAACGGCCAGAACAATAGTCTGGCTGGTCGTTGTATGTTGGATAGACAATTGGTGCAATCGTTTCATCAGTTTTTCAGTGGGCTTTTTTTTTGCTGAACCAACAATACCATCGGCATGTGGTCCACCTCTCTGTCTGGTTTTATCAAGTATTTATCATGGTGCATCTAGAAAGATCTCGTACAATAGACTAGACTAAGAATAGATTAGCTCAAGTTGTTGAGCTCTCATGATTGCATCTTCCTCGGAAAACACTCCCGACATTGCGACGTCTTTGGATAATTGTGGGACCAAAGACTTAAGGAACCACTCAAGAAGGAATGGTGGTGGGACTAGCACCTTAATCAAACTCTTATGGCATCTCCACTCTCGGATGTGATCAAAGATATGGTCCACTTTTGTCTGTTTGAAATTGGCCAGCAATTTTGTGCCAACGTCGTATCTCAGAGGTAATTAGAAATGGTTCAGGAAATCCATTGCGAATTCACCGAAGGAAGAGTATCTTGAGCAGTCGAGCTCAATGTACCATTTCATAGCACTTCGAATGATAGTATGTTAAAACAACCACAACTGTATAGAGTCGTCTTTCAATGAATTAGATGAGCACCAAAGGTGAAGAGTAGTCACATGATCTCCTAGATCTTCGTTAGGCTTGGCTTTGAACTTTGGTATGTCTGAAGGCAACTTTGTCATCATAGAGAGCCAATGTAGATCATGACAGATAGGGTCATTCAACAACCTTGTTAATTCTGGCAAATGCAAGGTTACTAGAAAACTTAGCTTGGGTTGTTGGTGATAACCATGGAAAAAGGGGCCTGGAGTTTGAATGGCACTAGGTCACCAGGAAAAGTTGGGTTGTTGGCCCGGGTTCTGGTAAAAACCATGGCCATGACTAGTGTATGTATTTTTCATTTGAGGAGACATCATTGACTGATTCCCGAAATAGGACGTAGATGGTAGGGCATGAATTACATTTGGAGGACATTGAGAAGGGTTGCCCCATGCCGATCCCATGGGCATAGGTACTGTACCTTTCCCAGGATTCCATTGGTTATGAAAAGAGTTTCCCCGGATCGACATTCCTGACAAGGGAATTGATCCCTACCAAGAATTCCAAGGTCCTGATGTGGAAGAAGTTACTGGGTGTGCCCCCTGTGCAGGAATAGTACCCTGCATAGGATTAGGTTGTCTGTAACCAGGGTTTCCCCCAATCGAAAAAGAAACTGATGAGAAAGCGTTGTTACCAAACCCACTGAACAAAGAAAATGGTGCCGAACCTACCGACATATTATGAGAAGGTGGTCCTTGACTCCCTCCTCCAAATAAACTATGGTGTGTGTTCAGCCAGGTAGATTGTTGGTGGGCACCACCGAGCGAAGGGGATGAAGGAGGTATATGACCTCCTTCGTAAGGGAAAGTGGTAAAGGGTGCTTAAGTGAACCCCATGGGTCCTTGCAGAGGAGCGTTAGAGCTCCCTTCCCCCAGACCTAAAGTCTATAAAGTGGAGTAGGAGAGTACAGGGACTGTACCCGAGTTAGACATCCCATATGAGAATGGAGGGCGTGTCGCACTCTGTGTGGAAGGAGCAGTGACTGCCGCCAAACATGGGATCAGACCACTGCTCGAGGTAGAGGCAGTAGAGACCATGGTGGCTTGAACTGGTGACGGTGGGTTTGGAGGTGGAACACCCCCTATGGTGATAGCCATAATGGGAATAGAATAATTCCCAGAAGAAGTGGCATCATTTGTTTCCATTGTTGCATAGGACACTGTCTGGCGCTTGTAAGGATAAATATGTATGATGATGGGCACCAAAATATTAGTGGGTGGAGTTTCGGATGGACCAAGGGATTTGGCTCCAAGGTCTTAAATTGTTGGTTCCTCCAGATGTTGGTCGGGCATCGTTTCCTATGACCCGGTTGCTTAAAAATACCCTTGTTGGTCGATCTTTCTCCTTAGCGGTGGCGAGGGTGACTCCAGTGTAACTGGTGGCAGGCCAAGAAGCCTTTGTGACCGGAAGAGCTCGTGATCCTCCACTATGTGAGAATATCAAAGACACACTAGGACTTTCTATTCATTCAAAAACAACACACACTAGAAAAACTCCCTACGAGATAAAACAAGCAATGACTAAACTATTTGGAAGAACTGTTACAACAACCAACACTAGAGAAACTTACCGGTGCAAGTGAAACTCAAAGACATAAGAACCCTCTGGGTATACTCTCCAAACTGTGGCCCAATGTCTGTCCTAGGTACTGTGGTCTACCCCCACAGTCACTTGTGTAAGTCCCTAAAATAATGGCAACTAGGTTTCCAGCGCATGAATAGTCACCAGGCGGGTACAGTCGACAGTCGGGTGGACTGCAATGAGAAGGGTACCAAGACTGAAACCTGTCAAGGGTATCAAAAGCAAGTGGTCTGGAAGACAACTGAGGACGTCAAATGGATTCAAGACCCACGAATCTCCATGGCAAATGCAATCGACGTAATCCCAAAACAAGCCCTCTATATGCATTCCCCACTACGCTTGGTCCGACTTTAGAGGGGTTATCTCCTCTACCTTTACGCACACAACCTTGTGTTTAGCCCCTATGTTAGAGGGGGGTCCCGGATAAATTTCACAATACTGGACTTTTAACACTCTCTAGTACAGAATCTTATGTATGTTTTGCAGCCTTGAAGAGTTTCCTCTCCAACCTGAATCAAGGCTCCAGCCTAGACTAGTTGATGGACCCTACAAACATAAAGTCTAGTTGATTATAATTAATCATTAATTTTTTATGGCTTGTCTTAAGTCAAAGGTTATGAAAGTGAAACTAGAGATGTTTTGAGAGACGAAAGAAAATATAAACAAAAATATGGAAACAAAATAACTTCTTCTTGACAAAATTTTCAATCAACTTTTCAAACAAAAAAAATAAAAATTTCTAAGATCTTTGAACAACAGACTCAAAATAGGATTTCTTTCGACTACGAGCTAGTTATTGTCCTAAGTAAACAACCAATAACTTATGAAAACAAAACTTTTTCCGGTTACTAATGCAAACAAACAACTACTTAACCAAGAAATAATATTTTTTATTTATTTAATATTCGCAAAGCAAAAACAAAAAATGATGACAAGTAAAGACCAAGAAAACTTCTGGCCTAAGCGCAAATCGCAAAGAGTTTCTAACAATAACACACAAGTTGATGAAATTAGACTCTCACACTTGTCTAAAAGCTCTATGAAAGAAAAAATCTTGAGGAAATCTTTTTAATGAAAAAGAGAGCTATCGTTGTGATCAGACTTAAGTTGTCGACTGCTATGACAGAGACCAAGAAACTTGAGAGGTATAAATCTTGACAAGGAAAAGGATGACTGCCTCTCCTTAAACAAAAAATTTCTCAATAGGCATGCAGCTGACGGTTGAACAACTAGCGTGTGTACGCGAGCTGTAAAAGGTTAGGGCACATGTACATGCATGCAAGCCGTGTGTACCTCTGTAGCTCTTCAAAAATTAAAAGATAACCAATCAAAAACTGGCAGAGACTACTGGTATTGAGAACTAAAATCGCTTGAAGACTCAGAAACTTACTTTTTCAGAAAAGAAAAACAATCCAAGGAAAATTTCGAAAGCAAAGATCAGAATGAGTTTCAGAAAAACCCTGAGAAGGATCACTTCTGAGAGAGAAGAGGATGATTGCCTCTTTAATAAAAAAATTCTTAACTTAGCCATGTTACTGACACTTTATCAGCTAGCGTTTTCACGCGGGATGTGTGAAGTTTGGGCACATTGTTACACATTATTTTCATCATCCCTATGATCGTTAATGATGTAAACCTATCTGTTGCCTTCAGAGGGGTCACAGTGGCCTGAGTTCCTAAAGAGATAAGGGAGAATAACTTCTCCTGAGAAAAGAAATTGCTTTTTCCTATGTAAAAACCTTATAAAAAGGGAGGTTCGCAGGTTGCTATATAGGCAGGGTGCGAGAATGACCCATTCTCGTAGGTTGCACTATAGCCAGGGTGCGAGGTGTTTGCAGGTTGATCTATAGCTAGGGTGCGAGAATTCCAACATGTGGGAAAAATGAGTGTTTTCGCGAATCTTCTAGAAGGAGAAGCTTCTATGGTGAGGTGGCATCCGAATGGTTTGGATCTTACTCGCTTTCATGATTTAGTGGGATCATCCTAACCTCCTCACCTTATCCTCTTCAACTTATAAAAGGAGAGGAGTTCTCATGGAGAAAGTTAGCTTGGATTAGCTTGGATTAGCTTTGTTGATTCTTGAGCTTGTTAGCTTTGGCTTGGTTAGAGTGGCTTTGAGATTTGCTTTGTCAAGATAGATTGTGAGTAGCTATTAGATCTATGGTTTCAGAATCCTTGGAGCAAGAAGTGTGTGGGGAACGAAGGACAGTCGGAAGGTACCTTACGACATCAAGGCAACGGTTGTAATCTCTCTTTCGCATTTTATATGATACAGTAATATGATTCTTTCCTATAAAGCTTGTTGTGTTTTATTGTATGATTCCTTGATCACATACATAGGTTTATATTGAGTTTATGCTATCGCTATCACTTTGGTTGGTTTGTGTTGTTTTGATCTTGACTACACAAGAGCACTGGAGCAAAGCGGGAGCAACAAAGACTATAGGAAGCGATCATAAGGTATGTCCATGATTCTTGCCTCTTAGTAAATTCAATATTTAAAACTTAAGGAAAGCGTCCTATTCTGTTTTTCTTTGTTCTAGATCCAGGTGGATCTAGGGAGATCGGTTTATGTCTGCACTTATGGATTAATCCTAAAACAAAATTGGCGACTCCACTGGGGAACATATTGTTTCCTAGTTAGTCTAGTTTCCCTTGCTTTGATTTCTTGTTTTCTGGTCTCTAAGTCTGTGGGAGATCCATCAAGACTCTCTGGATTTTAAAGTTCACTCAAAATTTTTGTCCTTTTCCGAAATTTTGTGTTTACAGACATTCTCGCACTGTAACCTTTAGTGGCCTGCGAGAATCATATGAGTTTGCACCCTACTATGTAATCCTGTGCGAGGTGTTCGCACCCTACCTGTGTCTAGCCTGCGAACTTCACTAATGTTCACACTGCACTCTATAGCTAGGCTGCAAACCCATTTGAAAATTGTGTTTGGAATTAGGATGTCCTATTTTTTGATGCCCAGTTTTGCTTTGATCAGCTGGATTGAACTTTTGGAGCCTATATTGATTTGTTTACAGTTTGCTTGACATTCTTTGAGTTGCTTATAGCCATCTTTGCTTTGTTTGGTTTTGAAGGAGTAGTCTCTTTCTTTGAGTGTCTTTCAATTACAAAGCATGTGTTTTATTTAGAATTGTTTAGGGAAAGATCATATTTCTTCTGAATAGTTCGCTTTAAAAGAAAACTTTTAGTTTGGGTTTCATTGTTTTAAGAAAGTTCATTATTTCTTTTAGTGAAATTTTTTAAACAAAAAGATTTAATTTCTTGCTTTATATTAGATTGGGGGAATCCTTGCATTTGAAGTAGCGAAATTGCATGATTGATATTGATGAGTGCGAAATTTTTTGGGACATCGTGCATATGGGAAGGATAAATGTTTTCTCCTTCTCGTAGCATAGATTTCATTGAAATGAAAAGATTGCATCTTCATATCTTTGCATAACTTTTCGAGTCAGTCAAAACACCATATTGTCCACACCATCTTCATTTTGAGTAACAACAGCCATAAAATAAAGCGCTTATAAAAATTGATTAGACATTTTAATCTTTTCTGGTAGCAAACCTACATTAGATTAGCTTTAGGGATTTGGAATAGGTGTGAAAGATAACTTTTCAAAGCTGCAAAAAAACATAGTATCTTGTGATAGGGAGAGTTAAATCCACTTACTACATTTTGTCCTAGGAAACCCTTCTAACACAAGGGTCAAGCACTAGGTCGCATTGGTGTTGGCAGAGTTACTCACCCTGCTTTGTTGACATCAGTGTAGAGATTGCACGTATTACGGGGATCACTCGGAGGTATACCCACAATGATGAGTGGAATCCTTTTGAGTTGATTTCGGGCTAGATACCCTGCCCTTGCATGTGGATCGGACTGTTGACTGTCCCCCCAGGATTTATTGTTGTTGGTGGTAACCTTAGTGGCCTATCTTTCTAGTTTCTTTACACGAGGTGACTGTGGAGGAGCCAGTCTTCACGGTACCTGGAATTGACGTTGGCCAAACTCACTCGGGCTCCTTGGAGGGTATACCCACGATTATGTGTGGGAGCTTGTACCAGGGTGTAAGTCCGTTAAGCAGGTCATCAACGTAACTTTTCCACCCACTCTATCTCATCCCCTTCTTACTTTGTTCCTGCGACGTTGGATTTCATCACCAACTAGTGTGCTCATTGTAAGAAGGTTTTGTTTGTTTGATTGCTTCCTAGATTTTTAGCGTGTGTTGTTTGTTTTCCCTAGCAGACTCTAGGTTGGATTTATTTAATGGCATCAGTTCCTGAAATGACCAATGAAGGGGCCTCTGCTCCAGGGGAACCTTTTGTTTTTCCTTCTTATGGAAACATTGGTCCTCCTCACATCGCTACTTTGAGCCTTCCAGGTCTCACAATTGGATTAACGGTGTGGTTGTTTGCCACTCAGGTAATCCTGAATGCAATTAGTGCTTCAGTCACAAGAACTTCCCCCAAAGAGCATCAACCTCATGTTGATCCTTCACCTTCTTCACCAGAAAGGTCTTCTTCGCCTTCTTTGCTTGCAATGCCACCTTCTATTTCATCTTCTTCGTCAGGTGAAAGTTCTGAAGCTAGTAACTCGGTGAATAAGAAGAAGAAGAAAAGGAAGAATAAGAAGAAGAAAATTAAGCAAGGATCCAAACCTCCAACCACTGTCAAACATGTTGGAAAACAACCAGTTATTGTTAATCGTGCTGGGAGTGTTGATGATGTCAAGATCACCCAAACAACCCGTAAGCCCAAGTACCCTTGCAGGCTTTGTAAGGGTAGCCATCTTCTTAAGGATTTCCCTGGTCTATCCTAGGTTATAGAAGCATGGTCTACACATCCTTGCCAACCCATGTCGTTAGCCTCTGAACAACATGCTGGCGACCCCCTGTCGACTAGCAACGATACGGTTGGGAAGAAGAAAAGTAGAGCCAAGTTCCCATGTATGTTATGCAAAGGGAGTCATCTCACTCACCTTTTCCCTCGTATGGACGAAGCCTCGAAATTACTGGAAGACATGACTGTTTCACAACCTCAACTTCCGACTCCTTATCGCAAGATTTCTCTCACCCCACCTGTAGTTGATGAAATGATCAATCTGGTTCCCCTGTCAGTCAGTCCGGTTGATCAAGTGGTCAATCTGGTCACGTCTTTGGATGAACCAGTAGACCAAGTGGTTGATCCGATCCCATCCTCGGTCAACCCCACTCT
>SNQJ01S0002122.1:327815-385300 GCA_010110895.2 Picea sitchensis | reverse complement strand
TGGATTGTACTAGTGTCCCTTGGGAGTCATTGACATTAATGGTGATTTCCCTCGCACTTGTTAACGGTATACACTAATGACCGGTAATCAAGTGGTTTCTACCATGTTCGATTTCAAAACATGTATTCACATGGTTAGATTCGTACTATAGAGTGGTGGAGATGAAGACCCTGGACATTTTATGACAGATCCAGGTTGCGTTGGAGTATATTCAGTGTACTGTTGCATAGATCCACATTGTATGTCTAGTGGCTATGTTCAAATTTGAGTCTTTAACACATAGATCCACAGTGTATTTTTGGTGGCTATGTTCATATTTGAGTCATATCGTCATGGATCCACAGTGCATGTTTCGTGGCCATGACCTGTCTTACTTGACATGGATCTTCGCATGTTGGAATATATTATTTGAGTCATTTGTATTCTGAGTATGGGAATGCGTACCTCAGTGATGATATCTTATTGTACTGTATTTCCTTGTTTGTTGGCAGGTTCCCGACCGACCGTTCCTTGTTCCCTACACACACTCGACAAACTATTTCAGCTATCACTCTATTCTAACTTCATACTTTGGGGGGCTCTCTGTTACACATTATTTTCATCATCCCTATGATCGTTAATGATGTAAACCTATATGTTGCCTTCAGAGGGGTCACAGTGGCCTGATTTCCTAAAGAGAGAAGGGAGAAGAACTTCTCCTGAGAAAAGAAATTGCTTTTTCCTATGTAAAAACCTTATAAAAGGGGAAGTTCGCAGGTTTCTATATAGGCAGGGTGTGAGAATGACCCATTCTCGTAGGTTTCACTATAGCCAGGGTGCGAGGTGTTCGCAGGTTGCTCTATAGCTAGGGTGCAAGAATTACAGCACGTGGGAAAAATGAGTGTTTTCGTGAATCTTCTAGAAGGAGAAGCTTCTATGGTGAGGTGGCATCCGAATGGTTTGGATCTTACTCGCTTTCATGATTTAGTGGGATCATCCTAAACTCCTCACCTTATCCTCTTCAACTTATAAAAGGAGAGGAGTTCTCATGGAGAAAGTTAGCTTGGATTTGCTTTGTCAAGATAGATTGTGAGTAGCTATCAGATCTATGGTTTCAGAATCCTTGGAGCAAGAAGTGTGTGGGGAACGAAGGACAGTTGGAAGGGACCTTACGACATCAAGGCAACAGTTGTAATCTCTCTTTCGTATTTAATATGATACAGTAATATGATTCTTTCCTATAAATCTTGTTGTGTTTAATTGTATGATTCCTTGATCACATACATAGGTTTATATTGAGTTTATGCTATCGCTATCACTTTGGTTGGTTTGTGTTGTTTTGATATTGACTTCACAAGAGCACTGGAGCGAAGCAGAAGCAACAAATACTATAGGAAGTGATCATAAGGTATGTCCATGATTCTTGCCTCTTAGTAAATTCAATATTTAAAACTTAAGGAACGCGTCCTATTTTGTTTTGATTTGTTCTAGATCCAGGTGGATCTAGGGAGATTGGTTTGTGTCCGCACTTACGGATTAATCCTAAAACACACGTGTACACGCATGCAGGACTTATACAGGTTGCATGTACCTCTGTGACTTCCCGAAATGAAAATGCAGCCAAGAAAAGAAATTAGGGAATACTGGTATGGAAGACCAGAATCCCTACTAGCTCAGACTCTTGCAGAGACTCAGAAAAAAGGTGATGAAACCAATTTAAAACTACCAAAAAGTATCCCCAGAAAACCCGAGAGATCCCCAGTACGGTCGCCAATTTTGTTGTGAGTGGGAAATCCCCCTATGGACTAGCACTTAGGGTTTTATCATGCATTGATCCATATTTTATGAGAAGAATTAAATGAATACAGATTATTAACAGGTTCTTGACACAAAATAATAGAGATACAGTAAAACTGGTTTTCTACTCAATAACGAAATAAGTTGAAACTGTAAAATGCAGCGGAAACAAGCTTGCTGGAATGGTGGCGGCTTATCTCTGAGAAGAGATGTGATGGTAGCGCGCATTCGCAAGAAGAAGGTTACAATGAGGCTCTGAAGGCCTTTTTACAATAAGCAAGAATGAAAAAAACCCTAGAGATCCAAAAACCTAACCCTAGGAGATGAAGCGCCAAAAGTCATGTGGGCCCCCTTTGGGTAAGCTAGTACATCAACTTCCCGGGGTCGTAACTTTTGCATATGATCTCCATTTTAGGCATGTGATAGCCCGTTGGAAAGGTATCATGAAGGAGATTCATTTTGGGGGCTCAATCATGACTTTGGATATCATTGAGGAGCTTGATACCGAAAAACCTTCATTTAGGCCCTCAAAATGGACCCAGAAGTAAAAACTGCTAAACATAGTAAATTGCCAAAAATGTCAGAAAATTATTTTGAGCCAGTTGGAAAAGGTGGGTGGCCACTGATATCCATATGGATCATGCATGCATAAAATACCTAAATATTCCTACTTTTTACCATCATCCCAGACCTAATCCCCATTATTCTTAAGCAAATACACAGTTAAGAAGATCAAGTAAACATAACTTATTTTCGTCGTTTGATATCGATCCATATTCACGTTTGGTCACTCTTTGACTTCAACTCTCCTCCCCAGGCTGACTTGTATTCACAAAAGAAAAAAAATAACTCCACATGCATTTGATCTATGGATTAATGGGTTAGAAATTTAATCAACATGTACGCAATAAACAATGAAAACCTCATATGGTGGGATGGGAAAAGTACTTCTTTATTATTAACTTCACTAAAGCAACTTACAATGATGAAGACGACCACTGCGCCACGAATCTGTTCTTGGGGTCCTCTTTTACTGTGCACCAACTGCTAACACACTTGCTTCTCTTCTTCATTGAAATCACAAAATGGTTGTAGAATCTTGGGCAAAGGGGAATATGAATTCGGGTAGAGTTTCTTTACTATGATTTTTCTCTTTTCAAATGGGACCCCTACCCCTTCTTTTATAGGCTAGAAGGAGCTAGGTATTTAGTCGAATGACTGGTCATGCATGGTATAAAGGTTTGCTTAACTTACCCAAAACTGTGTGTTCTATCAACAACTTTCAATTTTTCGTTCTTTTGTAGGTACACGTGGGTTGTAGTGGGTCAGCTAGAGTGTACACGTGGGTTGTAGTGGAGAAGGGTGCATGAGCCTTTAAAAGGGGTGTTTTTAAGAAGAGTTGTTTAGTACTAGCTTGGCAAAGAAGGCATATGAGATGGCCTGATGTCATATAAGTATGTCTGGTGCAAATTAGGTTTATAACAGATGCCCCCTAATGTGTGAGGTCAAAAGATCATCTGATGGCCAAAATACATTATCAATCTTTATCAACGTACCAAAATGGTGAGCCGAAGGACTAGAATTCAGGAGGTTCCATCTTCAAAATAAAAATTGTCTCACAGAGGAAGGAATACCCATGCTCGGAATGAAATAAAATCATGGCTACCAATCAAATACACTATAGATCCATGTCGTATAACTATATAAAGTGTAGCCGTGAGCAATAGATAGCAGATATACATCTCAAAATCAAAAACACATACATGTATGGTATCTATCTTCTAGAAGTTGATAAGGTCTGATGGCTAGAGATGATGTCTTCATAGCTTGAGAATCAACATCAAAATCTTCAAAACTCGGGTAGGAGTGTAATATGAGTATACAAATTCACTACCCAGAGGTCTTCGACGGCTCGTCGGACATGGACTAGAGGATCTTGATGATCAGACTAGAGGCTTCATTGATTTTGAACAAAGACTTGATTAGAATTTCGGGATGGTTGGGCATGAGGGCAAGAGGCAAACTACAGATGGGCTGACTCAGGCTTGGTAAAAACTTCCCTTTTACAATAGCACGAAAAATGATGAGACTCGGGAAACATGGCATTGACATAAGTTCATGATGCAGGAGGCAACGCAAACTCTCCATATGTTTGGAAGAATAACCAAATGGAGGAGGACACAACTCTATGTAGAAAGAACAACTTCCTAAGGTCATATTAAATCCCATAGCTGGAAGAACAAAAAAAAGGATGTACTTTTTCCAAGGGCGACTCATTGTGCTGCCAATAAAAATAAAATACGTTTCCCTTCCTCTTTTTGGCGTATATTTGATTTTTTGGTCTTTTTCAATAATTTTGGAAAAAGAATAAAAGAATGCTATGTTATAAAGGAGGATCGAGTGTCACAAACATACTAGTTCCAAGGGCACAGAACATAGAGATGCTCAGGGAAAAGGGACATATGCAGGAAAAGGACACTCAGGAAAAATCCTCCATGGGCCAAAGGTGTCAAGATGCAGAGACAAAGTGCTATAGGGATTGCATATAAGACATGCTTTAGATGGTTCAGATGAGAGCAACATGGAGCCGAGATTAGGCCAAATACGCAGGTATGCAAACATGGTTAACAAAACACACAATGGTAACGTCCTTCGATGTAACTTTAACGAGCCTGGAGAAGGTAAGATCGACGGTTTTTCATATTTAGAGAGTCTGAAAAAACGTAAAAGGAGACTCTAGGGTACCTTTTTCGAAGATAGTCTAGTCGGCTCGAAAAAGGGGTAAAATAGAACTAACCTGACATCTATTCAAAACCATTTTAATGACTGTGATAAAGACAAGGTCACTCGACAATTTTTTCATTTTTAAGGAGTCTGAAGAAAGCTTAACTATGGAATCTGTCAGGAATGTTCTTCTGGACCATTTTAACGAGTATGAAAACATAAGGTCACTCGGCGATCTTTTCAATTTTAGGGAGTTTGAAAAGAGCATAACTATGGACTCTATGGGGGTTCCTTTTTCGTAAATTTAGTCCCTTAGGCCCGAAAAAGGGTTAAAATTATACCTGAGAGTACTCTTCTAGAGAACTGAGGCTTCTAGAGTATCCCTTTGTTAGTACAGTTGACCATCCAGACCGAAAAAGGGGTAAACTGTTGTCGGACAGACATGACTTCAAATTTCAGTTTAGTGAGCGTGAAGGTCAAGAAGTTCGCTCGACAATATTTTCACATTTAGAGGGTCTGAAAAGAGCTTAAAAGAAGACCCATTAAGTTTTGGGAGTCCTGAGGGTGAGGTCAAGAGTGATACGGAATTATGCAAATGAGGATCAAACTCATAATTAGGAAAAGCTAGTAAGGACTCCCAGGCCTATAGTCATTTAGTGACAACATGGACACCAAAATGCAACCAGGATCTACCTAGGGCATCCATGTTAAGGTAGGCTCTACCACTAAATTACGACACTCCTAAAGAAGCAATGATGGTTCCGTGTCACAACTCGGTGGGATCGATCCTATGGCAAAGCGGAAAAGACAACAAGATGCAGAAAGTGGAGGTGGAATCTTATATTAAATGCAACGTGTTGGAAAAAATGTCCTTTTACCAAAGGACCTTCAAAATGACCCAAAACTCCAAAAAGTTTCCAAATACCCAAAGAACACTTCTCGTGACAATCCAAAGAAAACTCTCGAACCATACTAAGTGATTTTCAGTTTAGAAAAAATGACAAAAGGGTCCAAAAATTGACAAAAAGAGGCCAAAAAGTCTATAAATAGAATCTTCCAGCTCATTATCACTATTGCTAATTGAGAAATTGACTAAAAACAAAAACTACCCCTTTGTGAAAAGAGTTGATTCTAGGAGATTTAGTGGATGAAATGACCATCCACTTGGACCAAGTACGTACTCACTACCCCCTCTTTCATTTTAATTCTTTCTTTATGCATTTAAGTTAATTTTTTGGGGGGACGTCGACCTTTAAAAGGTCGGCCCTACGTCCACGTGAGATGTCTTATGAAAAACCAAGTGTACATGCAGGGTGCCTTATGACAGCTTGAGTGTACACACTTCTGTGAGCACTATAGCCTGCGTGGACCTCCCATTTAGTGTAAAAAAATAAAAAAAAACAAGAGTTAACCCTCCTGAACTTTGTCTATTTGCAGGATGTATGTTCACTGGAGGGAAAGAGAGCATGAGGATATTGATGTGTTTGTCGATGAGGACCCTAATTCTCTTGCTGCACTATTGCAGTGTGGTTTGTTAAAGTTTTTCCATTGTCCTTTCATGCGAGCACAACCTAGGCTACTGAATGCCTTGGTGGATTACTGGCATCCCGATGCAGAGGAATTTATGCTAGAGGGGTAGTTGTTGGCTCCAACGACAAAGGATATATACTTCCTGATTGGCCTCTCAAGGAGAGGGGAACCAGTCAATTTTTGTACCTTTGCTTCTGGGCCTCATAACATATCGGACTTGATTGGACTCCATTGTGAAGAGGATACTGATAGAACGAGCTCGCAAGTGCCGATAAGAAAGATATCTAACTTATCAGTAAAGGTGATAGTGTTGCTCATTCGTCAGATTATTGGGTTCGTGTATTTGCATTAGGCTTCCTATGCGTACATGAATTGTGCAGTTCAATGCTTAAATGCACAAATATTTGAATGGAGCACCACTTTACTCGATTGTATGAAGAGGAAATTAACAGAGTGTCATATGCGGAATCAGAGGAACCTCAGATTTGGGATGATTCTTTGTGCTTTATTCTTTGAGAGAGTTCCCAGCTTCAGTCCTAGATAGACTATATGAGGGAATGAGGCCTCTATGCCCTCATTATGTAGATGGATGGCGTTGTTTCCACGATAGTGGGGAGGGAGGACCATTGAGGCCTTCGATGACAAGTTCTTTGCTTGGTGGGAATGACATATTCTAGTCAGAGAGGAATACCCCTATGCTAGGATTGACTTCTCTAGAGACCCTTAGATATCAGTACCTCCTAGAGAACAACGAGGAGAGATGGGTAAGTTTTCTTCGTTTTTTTTTTCTTTTTTCTTTTTTTGTTAAATATATGTAATTTTTATGTTGTTTTTTATATATATCATTTTTTTTATACACCAGAGTATTTGATAGGTCTGTGTCCTTTAGGTGCAGATGTGGGGCCAGTACAACCAACAGACTATGTGGGGAACAGGCAATGTCCTCGACTACAGGCCACCCCAGCCGTAGCCGGAAGACCAGCAGCAGTAGGAGTACCTCCAGCCAGTGAGGCTGAGAGATTTTTGAGACTAGTAGAGAGAAACTTTACCTCGCTTACTCGCATAGTCCCCATGGAAGATATCGAGGATTTGTCACCATCTATGGAGCCTCATGTAGTGGGGGCACCACGGACATGGGTTCGACATTTTCGGTGTTTGAAAAATGTTGTTGACCATTACAACAAGGCCAACAAACCCCGTCCTTAGTTAGGCTGGACTTTTCACATGCCGAGGGAACTACTTGTATATTTTTTAGGGCATAAGCCTCATGACTTGTTACTGGACGTATTTTTGAGGTGCTTGCGCCCATGCATGTACTCTGATATTTTTGATATTATATATTGTTTTTTATGTCTTTTTATGTCTTATGGATTACATTTTCTTTAAAAATGTATTTACATGTGCATGTGTGTGTGTGTGTCTTTCTTATATGTGTGCAAGATGACAATCTAAAATTTTATTAGCTAGAGTATCTGTGACTTGACTTAAACTCCTAGGAACATGAAAATATGTAATATAATCAAAGCTTCATTCTAAGAGACGTACCCTAAGGACTCGTTGGTGTAAAGTAGGATCATGAACACGGTAGACTCTATTTAACTAAGACACAACCAGCTGAGAGTATAAATAGACTCGGAGGTGAGAGATACCAAGTGACAAAGCGTCACAGAGAAGCTCAATAACTACGTTGAATTTAGCGAAATTGTTGGTGGTGTTGCCTAAACATATACCTCCTGAAGATAGCAACTGGTCCTAAGGTGTAAAAATTACCCAAGCTATTGAGGCAAGACTTCGAGTGTGCTGACTGGCACCATCTGTGAATCCAACAAACACCTCTGATTCACTTGACATCTGCCACAGTGACAAAAGATAACATAAAAAATGACACTTCCATAAAACCAAAAGAAACCAAAAAGTAATAGTACAAAGAATATACATATGTTACAAAAAGTTACCAAGGTGACCTACCTATGAGTAATACTTCTTGACGTAAATCCCATTTCTAGGCTCTACCAAAGCATTTCCCTCAAAATCTACGAGACGATAAGTTCCTTTTTTTAGAACCTCTTTTATGATGAAAGGTCTGAACCACATGGGTTTGAACTTGCCTGCCCCCCGGGGGTCCTTATCTTGGTCATAAACCAAGACAAGGTCGCCTTCCAGGAAAATCCAAGGATGAACGGATCGATCATACTAACACTTGAATTATTTTTTGTGAGATTCGTTAGCTAAGGCCGCATCACGACACTATTCATTGAGCTACTCGAGATAAAATAAACGTTCTTCAAGTGGTAAAGTGTCTAGAAATAACTGTACTGCCAACTTTAGAGATGGGATCGGACATTCTATGGGAAAGACTGCTTCCAGCCCATAAATGAGTTGAAAAGGTGAGAAACCGGTTGCAGTCTTAACAAAATTTCGATAGGCCCATAATGCCGAGTATAACATCAAATTCCAATTTGACTTGGCCGAATTGATCGTTCGGTGTAGGATGGTCTTAAGATATTTATTGACATCTTCCACCTGACCATTCACTTGAGGGTAGTAGGGTGATGAATGTTCTTGCCTCAACCCAAGCTTTGATGTTTACTTGATCATCATTGTGTTCTGAAACTGACTGCCATGGTCAGTGACAATCTCTCTTGGGACGTCGAACCATGCTATAATCTAGTTAAACAAAAAGAGGGTGGCAGTCTCGCCATCATCCTTGAACATTGGCATAGATTCGACCCACTTGGTGAAGTTGTCTACTACTACGATGATATAATGGTGTCCCCTTGCTGAAGGAGAGTTGCAGGTAGTGTAATCAATCCCCCACTTAGTGAAGGGGCCAATGGTGATGATGGGAAACATGGGAGTGGGATGTGCCCTCATCTTCCGTGAGAATATTTGACATGGATGGCCCTTCTTGACTGATGCGATACAATATTTGATTAGTGTCATCCAGAAGTAACCAGCTCGTAAAATATTTTGGGTTGTTTCCAACCTAGACAAATGACTGCCACATGCTCCAGTATGGCAATCGTTAAGCATGATTTCCGCTTCTTCATGAGTAAGGCACCGATGAAGGATGCAATATACACCGTGATGATACAGAGTATCTTCGAGTATGAGTTAGTTCTTGGCCTGATGGCTTATATAAAGATGCTCACCACGAGAAGCAGAGGTGGAAAACTTCAAAGTCTAGAGATATACAAGTATATCTCCATACCATAGGTTCAAAGATGCTATAAACAATGATCGTATCTTTGTGATCAATGTGTATGATCGTATATTTCCCCAGAATGTAATGTTTCCATTGACGACAGGCTTGTACAATGGAATACATTTCTTTGTCATAGGTGGGGCATTTCCAGACAGTATAGGAGAGTGTCTCACTATGGTATGTGACTGGATGCCTATGCTGAGTGAGAACTATGCCCACATCATATTCATATGCATCATTCTTGATCTCGAATGGTTGCTACAAATAGGGCAAGGAGAGTACCAGAGCTGAGAAAAAGTGTTGGTTTAGATACTGAATGCTCATTTCTTCTCCTTCCCCCACAAAACATTGTCCCTACCACCGCCCTTGGCATTTGGATGAGGGCCCATGAAATATGGGATAATCCCAACATGAATCGTCGGTAGAATTTGGCTAGTCCCAAGAAGCTTTGAAGCTTGATCAGTGTGGTCGGGGCTAGCCAGTCACGGATGACTTGGGTCTTATTTGGATCAAAATTTACCCCATGCTCATAAAAAATGTAGCCCAAGTTTTGGTCCTTGTTCATGACAAAAGAGAATTTTTCCAAGTTGGCATATAGTTTTTGTTGTCACAGAGTGCTCAAAACCTGTTGAATATGTGGCATGTGCTCCTCCCACATTCTATTGAAGATGAGAATGTCATACAAATATACCACCACAAGGGAGTTGGTGAAGGGTCTTAATACAGCATCCATAAACCTCATGAAAGTGGTTGGTGAATTTGTTAAGCCAAATGTCATGACTAGCCATTCATAGAGGCCTTATTTAGACTTGAAGGTTGTATTCCATACATTAGTTGGTTCAATGGGAACCTAGTGGTAGATAAAATTTAGGTCAATATTGCAGAAGAAATTTTCTCCCTTGAGTAGGTCAATAAGGTCATCAATCATTGGAATGGGGTATCGGTTCCTAACTGTGATTTTGTTTAAGGATCTGTAATCCATGCAGATTCGTCAAGTCCTGTCCTTCTTCTGCACTAGTATAATCGGGCTTCCGCAAGGGGAGGAGTTGGGTCTGATGTGCCCCTTTTGAAGAATGGTCCATTAGGTAGAGGTGCATTGGGGGTCAGATCAATTGGATGCTCGACTTGGTAGTGTGTTGGTACCCCTGTAGGTGAGGAGAAGACGTCTCTGTATTATTCCACGATCCCATCCACTTTCTTTTGCTGCAAAGAGAGGCTCTGTGTAGAGGCAAGGAATGTGGTGATGAAATTTTTATTTCTTTGAGAATGTATCACAAAGAAGACGAACTTCCAGGTCTATGAAATGACCTTATTTCATTTCTTAGCAGAGATTAAAGAGATATCAGTTGGCGGCACTACCTGTCAGATCCTGTACAATTGTCTACCCAAATTAATAATAACACTATGGGGTATAGACTCATACACAACATGATTCTTCCACAAATATGGTGTTCCTCAAGAACATCACAAACTTCAATGGGAGAAGTATAACACAGTACCTCATCTTTGAATGGCTTGATTCCATAGGGTAGACGCCACTGTTGGATCACACAAAGATCTCTTCCTTGGTGAATCCAGTCGATGGTGTAGGATTGCGGGTGTGGTTTCATTGGAATTCCCAACCACTTGATGACCTCTACTGAAATTAGGTTCTTCTGACTACTTCTATCGACAATGAAATGAAGTGGATCCCCCTTTAACCACATCTATGAATCAAAGAGGTGTTCCCCTTCCTCTTGTTCTTATGGTTCGCTTGGTTGGAATTTGGTGGTAGCGATAATGGCACTGGTTTCATCATCGATAATATGTTTCCCTCCTTCTGGATTTGATTCAGAATCAGAATCAGCCTCTTACTCTGAAGCCTTCAGTTCAGCCATGAGGGACTACTTGGAGTGACATTCTTTGGTGTTGTTCCAATGGATTTTATGGTACTCACGCCATTTTCTCGTGTTCTTCTTCGTCTTCTCATTTCCCTTCTTGTCTTGCAACTTCAAATGGTTGTACTGAGGGAGACCATATCAACTTGGTCCCTTGATGTGTGGGTTGGGGTTTCCTTTTCCCTGCTTCGACTGTGAGGGGTTTTCAGATCCAAACTCTCTCCTTTTCTTCTTAAATTTATGCTCGATCTTGACAGGGTATCTATAACTCATTCCCAATGAGGCGATGTCCAAGAACTCCATGTATGTTTGAATTTATTTATCCAAACAACCATAGTATTTTAGCACCAGATGATGCTCGGAGTCTTTGATACACAATTCAGTGAGTAGGGTATGGAAAATATTGGTGAAATTTGGTACTGTCTGGTCCCTTTCTTAATGTAGGGTGGTCCATTTGGTGTACTGGTCCTCGTAGCTTCCAATAGGGTAGTATTGTTATTTAATGGAATATCAAAAGGAATCCCATGTAGGGGCCACCAAAAACATTTCATATTCCTCCATGGCCCTTTGTTCAGAGTAAGTATCCCACTAGTCTTTAACATGGGTAAGGACCTTGAGGAGTGCAAAAGTGATCTTTTCCCTATCGAAAAAATTGTGGACCAAAAAATACCCTTCATGTAGATTCAACCATTTATCTACAACATCCACATCTATCAGTCCTTCAAATAATGGAATATCAAAATTTACCTGTACCTTGAAGGGGGTTGCATGGTCGCTTGATGAAGATGCTTCTCCTGTGGGCAGTTGTCGAAGAATCTGCATGAAGTTGTCCATCATTTTGTTCCTTTGTCATGCAAGGGATTCCTCAAGAAAAATTTTAATAGGATATACTGCTCCATCATCTTTCTTTTTGTCCCCCATGGGTTTTTGTCGGGCTTGGCACAACCTATCTTATAATGGCTCGATTGGTTTGAGTCTTAACTTCTTGTACCCAGATCTTGTCGGGGACATGCACAAAGAAAAATAAATGAAGAGAAGACTACTCTAATACCACTGATCTGGATTTAGGAGAGGAACGAAGTGATTAACAGACTGAATAAAATAAACATAGAGATATTAAGAATAACAAAAATATCCAGTGAACAATATCCTCTATTGAATAATGAAATAGGATGAAACTATAAAACTGCAGAATTGAAACACGTGCTCGAATTGTGGTAGTTATCTCTGATAAGAGATGTGGCTGCTACATGCATCTGTATAAGCAGAATGGATTACAATGAGGATCCAGAGGCCTTTTTCATATTACTGATGAATTCCAAAGCCCTAGACATCCAAACACCTAACCCTAGAATGTAAATTGTCAAACGTCATGTGGGCCCCTATGATTAAGTTAGTGTAAGTTGGTATCTCAACTTCCTAGGGTCGTAACTTTTTCATACGACCTCCATTTTAGGCGCGTGATAGCCTGTTGGAAAGATCTTTCAGAGAAATACACATTCCACTATAAAAATATAACTCTAGATAGAGTTTGACTATGGAAAGCCAAAAAAACAACGTTTAGGGCCCCAAAACGTCCCTGGAAGTACAACAAGATGTGTTGACATGAGAACATACAAAATAATCCAGTTGGACTAGTAGAGAGGCCAATAGTATCCACCTCGATCATGTGTTGGGCTTCAGACAGCCGCAGAAGTGTAGAACCCACAATTACAAGAAGTACAAAAGAATGTGATGAAAAAAATGGATGAGAGGAGTCAATTGGAATAGGTGAGCGGCCACCAATATCCACCTGGATCAAAAGCACACAGCACGGTCCTGAACCTGAAGTTCTTGGTTTTTCTTCTTCGACAGTCAGTCAATTGTTTTTTCATATATGTGAGAATTATAATGCTCCAGTGAAAAATGGTGGTCTCTAGACACTGAGCTGCACAATGCATATATGCACATGAATCTTGATGAAGTGTCGTAGATCCCATGATCATCCCAATCATGTAAATTGTTATCTGAGGATTGAGGCTTGTGATATTATGAATTGGAACCTAAGATCTTAATTTATCAGTGCCATCCTCGCAAGACATCCCAATGTAATATTCTATGTTATGTGGTCCTTGAGGAAAGGTCCTCAAGTTGACCGGTTTTCCCTCCTGGAGAGGCCAGTCAAAAAGTAGATATCCTCCATCGTTGGAGTCAATGATTTTCCCTCTAGCATGAAGCGTTCTACATCTGGATGCCTATACTCTATCATATAGTTTAGTAGCCTAGTTTTTTCCCTCGTGAATGGACACTAAAATAATTTCCACACACCACACTACTTAAGAATGGAAATGGCCCCTGGATCCTCCTCTACCAAGACATCTAACTCCTCATGTTCTCTCTCTTTCCAGTGAGCATACATGTTGTTGCAAAAACAAAATTGTGAGTTTAGTCCCTTGTTTCATTTTTTTTTGAAAGCTTAAAGAGATGTACACAGTTTTCCTTTAACACAATCAAGAATGTATGCGGGCTAAGTGTTACTTTCCTCACATACATATGCGTGCTGAGCGTGGAAAACCCGCGTACACGTAGGCTCGACCTTTTTACTAGAGAGAGCACCCTCTACATAATAAAATAAGCATTAAATAATGAATGAAAAGGATGAGAAACATCATTTGTGCTTACTTGGTTCATGTTTGAAGATCTTTCATCTACCATAGCTCCTTGAATTTGTGTTTCAAAGAAGAGGGGTTTTTGGTTATTTCCCAATTTGCAATGGTTAAAATGAGCTTTCCACCTCTATTTATAGACTTTTTGGGATCTTTTTTCCCCAATTTGGTCCTTTTTTACCTATTCTTGGCCCGATGGGTACTTCAGTTTCTTTTTGAGATATTTTTGGGTCGTTCTAATGATTTTTTTTCTTTTTTTTCCGGTGTTTTTATGAGATGGGTTACATTCACATCATCCCTTGGTGAAGTTTTTTTTTCGACATTTTCATATAGGTTAGGTTCTCATCTCCTTGCATCTTGCATATTTTTTACTTTTTTCGCTTTTCCATAGGATTGATCCCACCGAAGTATGACAAGGATGCCCTAGGTAGATCGCAATTAGGTGGTAGAGCCTTCCTCTACATGGATGCCCTAGGTAGATCCTTTTATGAATTTTGGCATCCATGTTGTTGGAACATGCCTAATTTTGAGCTTTTGAACTTTAGATTTTACCTCTTAGAAATAAAAGTTTTTACCCAAAAATAATTTTTTTTACAGAGTTGCCTTTTAATTTTAAATCAAATCCATTGGTTGTTATTTATCAATAAGGAGCTTACAATATCTACCATTGATGAGTTTCTTTAATTTGATCTAATTATCCTTATGAGATTCAAAGTTTTGAAGCCACCCGAGTTTTAAAGGAAGACCTTTAACGGTCGCTTCGCAGATCCGTGCTTCGGGTATTCCAACAAACCCAAACAATGAAAACCCCAAAACTCTAAAACCCAAAGATATCCACTCGTGATTATTCCTAAAGAACTTATGAACACGAGTCATAGGAAACATGTCCTTTTAAAAACAATTCCTTGAGTTGACACGTCGTACTTATTTTTGACATTTACGTCGGATGATTCACATGTTTTCAAGTGACATGTGGCACATTTCCTTTCTTGATACAACATCAGAATGACGTCATCCCTTCCATGTCACTCTAAGAGATTACTCCTTCGGCTTTTTTTATTTCACAATCCCTGGATTATCAAAGCGTCGAAGTAAAGTGATTACAAAAAGTAAAAAAGGGTTTTCAAGGAATTAATAAAATGGTTAACGACTTTAATTGGTCATGATTAAGAGTTAATTAATTACATCGTAGTTTCGTATTTTGGGAAATTTCTCTTGTGCTATATTCAAATTTTTTGAAGCCTGAACTTTCAAAATACTTAAAGTTAATACAACATTTTAAACATGATTAATTAATATTTAAAAGTGATTACTCAGAGATTAACTCCTCCACGAATTCAGACTTCGGGAGATTTCCACCCTGTCACATCCAAAACTCTCGAACATGGACTGTCGAAGTATTAATGACATTTATGATTGATTAAGGATAATGATTTCAAATAAGGATTGTGAATCACCAGGTAATGAATTCCATTAAGTTTAATAAATTCTTCGTCAGTAAAGATATATGAAGATCAATATACTTTTTGAATAAAGAACTTCAAATTTCAAAGTCATTTTTACCATTTGTTAGCATTTTTTATACATTGTAGAGCTTACAGAATTCTCTTGCCACGGATAAGCTAATTATGTTCCCTTGAGGATTATGTCGCCACAAAAAACTGAAAATAATATTGATGCATCAGGTGATGATTCAAATCCAAGCCCAGATGGTCTATCATACACAACTCCATGAGTTGCGAACGCCATTAAAACTTGGACGCAGGTTTTTGAGGTCTTAGAGCATGAGATCATTAACTGTCCATATGAATATGCCAAAGAAGATGACAACTCTTTTACAAATAAGCTTAGACATGTAGCATAGTCGAAAATTCATAAGATCGGTGCATGGCCAGGAATCATACCTTACATCGATATGATAAATTGGACCTTGGAACATGTCGATATCCAAACTAGAAGCATCATCAACCACCAGTAGGTCGCCATCGGATCTTTCTGACCAGAGAACCTAAAAGTAATGTACAATATTTCCCCTACTTCTAAATACACTTACAATTCCTCATTTATTCTATAGTTTGAGATAAATGAATGCACCCAATACACTAGGAATGGTCATGATATAGTCAAGACTTGGTGGGGACATCCGGAAAAATTCAGAGCCAACTCTCATGGTATGTATGCAACAACATCTTTAGACACTCATGTGTTGTATGTAGTCATGATGCTCTGTCACCTATTCGGGAAGAAGAACCATACACATTTCTTGGTTGAGTGGGTATCCATCATGAATGTGGTAGCCAATGGTTATACTTTCAATTGGGACAAAATTTTATCTGATAATTTGGCCAAGGAAATTGCTGGGTATAAATTAGAAAAATCAAAAGGGCATCCTACCCCTTTTTACATGTCGGCATCTGTTATGGATTCCATTTGTTTCATTACCCCTTTTCCGTTGATGAACTGGATTTGGACCTTGACTAGTTTTGAGCCAATTCATTTCTATCACTCCAAATTATGGGAGGAGAATGACAAATATTTCTTTTACGAAATATGTCACAACATTTTAGTGCATGTGCATATAGCTATTTATGGTCACCCATCGCCCCAAATTTAATAAAGGATTATGGGGAACTTAGGCAAGATGGAAGACTGGATCATTGAGGATAATTTCTGTTATATCTGATTATTTGGTTGTTTGGTTCCTTATCATTCCCTCCCATAATTTTTACCCGACGGGATGGTTTGCAGAGAAGGGGCATACCAGACAGTAGCAAGAGGTATGAACAAGGATTTGAAAGCAACTTAGAAAAAGGTTTGGCCGACTTTCCCCATTCAAGTTGGAATGTTCACATTATTAGATTTCGGTCACTCTAAAGTCGAGGCCACATCTCTGGAGGATGTCAAATTACTTGACATCGAATTCAAGAAGCACGGTCCACATAAGATAGTGTAAAATCATTTGGCTTAGTTTAACATGAAGCGATACATCCATGAGAATTCTCGTTATGATGAAATGTTCAAGCGATTTATATCTTGTGAGGAAGTCCGAAGAAGATTCCAGAATCTACCCCCTAACCAACAAGCTGGGTTCCTCAGCTTTTAGAAACACAGACAATTTTTTTTTACCAAAGATATTGCATGGAGATTCAAATCTCATGCCTCCTTCACAAGAAGCCAAACCTACAGTATCTAATCCAAGCTCCTCCACTAAGAACAAAGTTTAAGAGGTCCTGAAAATCCCATAAGTATTATTTCACGAAATAAGAACATCACTGTCAGGACTAAATGATCCACAAGTGTTAGCTTGTTTTGAAGTTTTCATGAATCCAGGACAGGTTGTTCCTCATTGAACACCATCTACTTTTGCTGGCACCCCGAATACAATAGGACAACAACATTCCATGAAAAATTCTTCTCCCATTACATCATTAACTCCTTTACAGACCAGCTTCGAAAATCCTAGTTCTGAACTCACTTTTGCAGGTGATCTTACCCCTATCATTCCTGAAAAGATTCCTCCCTCATATTTATTTTTCAGCAAGAGATGAAAGGTTATCGTGAAAAGAGAATATCACCACAAGGATGGAGTTATCACTAAAAGGAAAATATTGGTGTATGACGGGAAATACCATGATGATCTAGAGTTTTCAAAAGAGGTTGCAGGTTCGTTAGGGGATCTTGCCACTGCCAATCAATGGTCAGTAGACAATTTAACCAAACAACTACGACATAAATTCCTCTTGTTAGAATAATTACAAAATTAGATATATAGTACAGAGCAGGTTGTCAGAAGCAATATGAACCATGACTTTGAGCAAATCAGGGCTATTCATCAACATCAAATTAAGTAGTTATAGGATAACCTTGAGTTTCTCTACCAGAGTTCACAGACAAGCAAAGGACTGATCACTCATCGTGACAACTTGATTGAGAATCTGTAGGGTAGAATGAACCTAACAAAGAACACACTGATAGACATTTTGGCCTTCAAAACAAAAGCATCAGAAGTCAATGAGAGGATGGAAGTTTCCCAGTAGGAACTCTATCTAAAAGTAGATGTTATACATAAATGTTATCAGGTGGTATACCTTTGCCTAAAAGATATTTATGTCAAGGAAAAAGAGGTTTCTTATCTTGGTCTAAGTTTCAAGAAGTTATCATATAAAAGAAGAGAGCTAATACCCCTGGTAATCCCCTTCCCTCCCATTATGAACAAGTAAGAGGCGAAATGGCCCTAAAATCCTGGGAAACAATGTGGAAGAAGGAAAGAAAATTGTCATAGATGTAAAAGAGGCTTGTCTAGAGGCATTGTCTTCATTAAATAAAAATATTATTGAGTTCAAAGAGAATAATATCTCATAGTCCTTAGGGTAGATTGAGATAGAAATGAACCAACAAAGTTCTAGAAAGAACAAGGAAAGCACTCTGGCGGCCATCCAAGATATGAGCCAAATTGATTTGCTTAAAATCAATGAATGGTTGGTCAGTCCAAGTTCACAGTTGTTGATTAAGGTTGGTTGTCATTGATGTCAAACCTTTAAGAAATCCTAATAGCACAAAGGATTAAATTCAAATTGGTCCCCTTATGGTGAAATTCCTCACGAGAAGACGTTTTGTAGATTGCGTTATCCTAGAAGTATGGTTAGAGAACCCATGCTTATTGGTAGAATAATGAAATGAAGGTCAATGAATTTGTTCAGTAAAACTATCCTAGATGTATATTTTTTTTCATTACATTTACGATGGTATGTGGAACGTCACATAACTCCTCACAGTTAGAGAGTTATGGCCATAAGAAGTTGGAGAACCCAGGTTTGGGTAGTGGACCCAATTTCGCTTGATGGATAATGGTATGATTTTTTGATATATTTTCAGGTAATACTATTCTATATGGATATTACATGTCATTCCATTTATGGTGGTATGTGGAACGTCACATAAATCCTCACGGTTTGAGAGTTATGGCCTTAAGAAGTTGGAGGACCCTCATATGTCATCTAGAAGCCCCAAAAGGTCAAAGTAGTCAAAGTGGTTTAAGATATTTTAGAAGGTAAATAATAAAGTGAAGTGATGACTGTACTAGAATTCAAAGTGAATACAAAATAAATTATTTAAATAATAAATTTAATGGAGAAATTAGAAGTGGGTTAACCTTAAAATAAGGAAAGTGGGCAAAGTGACCTAGAATATGGTTTTAAGGAAGCTACCTCGAGAGTATAAATAAGAGGCAAGGATCTCTCATTTTAGATCACACTTGAGCATATTGAATATCTATAGGTGTATGAGGTAACCAAAGGAAATCTAATCCGAATTTCAGAAGGAAGGTGAAGAAAAGAAGGTCGGAATTCAAGGGAGGATAAATTCTTTTGATGATTCTTTCTAAGGTATGTTATTTACAGGTCATCTCACTATTTTAAAAATAATTTTTTTTCCAAAATGATTCAGAACATTAAATTGATATTACATTGAGGAAACAGATCCAAGTATCAGTGTTAAAAAATTCATCGTGTGGGTCATTGTATTTTTGGAGTTACACTCCGTGGAAAATAGGGTTTGTGGGTAGTTCTGAAACTAGTCTAAAACAGGGGTTTTGAGAAAAAATGTCATAACTTCTTCATAACAGATCCAAATTTAGTAAGAACAATTTTTTTGGTTCTTTAGTATGATTTTTAACATTTTCATATCTATTCAACAAATATTTCATGTGGGGCACACTCTACAAGGTCGGTCTCTAGAATAAGACAAAATTCAACAAGGTATGCCATTTTTGCTATAAATCCTTTTTTGAGAGGTTTCAAGTAGTGACACCTGGAGGAATTTCATAAAACACACTAAACAACATTTATATCATTTTCAGATCTTTATTCATTACAGGTACATAGTTATGATTATTTCAATTTAGGGTTGTTGACTAATCCAAAACTAGTCATGTGAGACTAAAGAAAAGTTGGATGAAAATGATAGTCTCTTGTTGTTAAAGTTAAGGAAGGTTTGGACATATGTGATCATGTACACTAGGTCTATTACAGATTTACAAATCATATTTTGATGATGAAATTGATGAGAGATTTTGGTTAAGGTACATGTTGGGTACATGGTTGAGACAAGTAGTTGATGAGTTGGCACATACATGAGGTGTATAGTTGATGATGTTGGTAGATATTGATGAGTCATATTTGATGAGTAGGTGACACATGATTGGTACATACTTGGTACATGGTTGGATGCACTTGTTTATGGAATAGGTTGATTACAGGTTGTTTGGTACAGTTTGGTGCAAGGTTGATGCACTTGTTTATGGTATAAGTAGATTACAGGTTGATGCATGGCTGATGCATGGTTTAGGTTTATTGGTACAGGTTTACATCGGTATATCTCATAGTGATAGTGTGACAGTGGTTCCATAATTCTACTTCTACTTCAAGGTGGTTGGACGGGGCAAGGACAAGTGGTTGTATCCACCTTCCGGTTGTAGCCGGAGAACATAGGGGGTTGCATCCTCCTTCTGGTTGTAGGCAGAGAATTTGGGAGTTGGATCTTCCCTCAAGTTGTAGCTTAAGAAACTAGGAGGTTGGAGTTTCCTTCCAATTGCTGCTGGAAAACAAAGGAAGTTGGTGCTTCCAATGAATGTAATTCTTCAAGACATATAATAAAAAAAATTATATGGCTTGCTCCTGCTTTGGGTTTCCACATAAAACAATGGTGTACTGTGTATGTGTATAATTGTTCATTTGCTCATTGCTCATTATTGGATGATAATTATACATTGGTATAACACTTGGATTATCTGGTTAAATAGGATTGTAATTGGTGTATTACTGATTCACCCCCCCTCTCAGTAATCCAACAATTGGTATCAGAGAAGGTTCCTTCAGAAATCAGTTTAACCACTGAAAGGTAGATCATGGAGAAAAACAAATTGTATAAAAATGGAATACCACAGTTTCATGGATAGAATTATTCTTTTTGGAGCATAAGGATGAAGACATATATACATGCACATGGATTTGAAATTTGGCAATCAATTGTAGATGGATACACAACACCAGCAGTTCCACCAACAAATGAAAAAGTAGTGAAACTCGGTCAGAATCATTCCAAATCCACAAATTCACTTTTGAATGGTCTTAATGAAATGATATTCACCAAAGTTGCACATTGTAAATCTGCTAAAGATATTTGGGACAAGCTTTGAAATATTTATGAAGGAGATTCAAAAGTCAAAGCAACAAAGCTTCAAATTTACAGAGGTCAATTCAAACAACTAAATATGAAGGAAGATGAGAATATTGTTGCCTACTTCTTATGAGTCGATGAAATAGTGAATGCAATCATAGGATTGGGAGAAGAAATCGAAGAATCTTTAATTGTCCAAAAGGTACTAGATCTCTTCCTATGAGATTTGACCCTAAGATATCAGCACTAGAAGAAAGATCAGATTTAAACTCAATAAGCATGGATGAACTGCATGGAATCTTCACAACATATGAAATGAGAACTGAACAAGAAAATCCATATGTAAAATAAGAAGCCTTCAAAGCATCCAAAATATAAAAGAAAAAGGAAAATCAATAAGAAGAACATAGCAACAACAATGACGTCTCAGAAGATGATGAAGAAGTGGCCAACTTCGTCAAAGGATTGAACAAGGGAACTGACGATAGGTATAGAGGTAAGCTTCCTTTAATTTGTTTTAATTGTGATGGTATTGGTCATTTTACTAACAAATGTCCTCATAAGAAAGAGAGAAATGATGAGGTTTATTCAAAAGGAAAACAAACATATAAAGGAAAAATAACTACAAAGAAAGTTTTCAAGAAAATCTTATGCACCAAAGAAGACATCTCATCATCAGATGAAGATGAAGTCAGTGATAGTGAGATAGGAAGAGTTATATTCATGGCAGTAGAAGACTCTGATAAAGAAGACTCTGAAGAAGAATATGAAGAAGCCGGAGAAGAATATGAAGAAGTAGAAGAAGAAATTGAAGAGGAAGAAATTGACTACCGAGAATAATTGATGTGTGCCATAGAATTTATGAGAAGGTAAAAAAAGAAAAACAAGAAACTACAAGAGGAACTAGACAAGAAAGAAGATACTCAAGAACTAGAACAAATGATCACAAATTTGAAGGTTCAAATAGAAGAATATAAAAGAATTGAAGACACACTCAAAGAACAACTAGAAGAAAAGGACAAGAACATTGGAAATTTGGAAGCAGAGATTGTCACATTAAGAAAGGATATTCAAAAGAAAAATATGCAGAATAGCTCAAAAGTTTTGGATGACATTATTAGCAGTCAAAAATATCATCTTGAAAAGTTTGGACTTGGATACAGTCAGACAGAAAATGGATCAACCTCCAAAACAACAGAGAAAGAAACATATCCAAAAATCTATGCAGAAACAATCAAAGGGGATAGGAAGATATACAAGGAAGATTAGAGGGACACTCCTCCACCGAGAAGATTCGGATTTCAGAATCAACAATAGATAGATAGGCCTCAAGAAGAAGAAGGATTCATAAGAGCACCTCCTTTCAGAATATCGTCAACTCCCATGTATCAAACTATATATTTTGGTTTATGTTATGGATGTAATAATTTTGGACATAAAGATGTGAATTGAAGAGATAACAAAAGGAACATAAACAAATTTGAAAGTCATAGAAAAAATGGTTATCCAAGAAGGCCTAGTTAAACACGGAGAAGAAGTTACAATAGGTTTGAATCTTTGAGCACTGAAGTGGAATGTTACAAATGTAACAACTTTGGACACATGGAAAAAGTTTTCATAATGACATTCACTCCTAGAGAACCACAACAAAATAACAACAGTCACAGACAAGAACCTTAGAAAAGGACATGGATAAGAAAGAAAAATAAGTATAGCAATGAGGAATGCACACTTGCTCTACAAGATAAGCAGAAGATAGGTGGTTGGTATGTTAACATTGGCTATTCAAAACACATGACAAGTGATAGAGATAGGTTTCTTACATTAAGAAATTAAAGAGATAGACCAGTCTCCTTCAGAAATGATGATTCAACTAAAATAATTGGAAAAGGCACAGTCAGAGTTGGGAACAAGAAGAAAAAGGAAGAAAATGTTCTACTAGTAGGAGATATGAAACATAATGTTCTAAGTGTGAGTAAAAGGTGTGACCAAGTTCATAAAGTTACTTTCGATTGACAAAAGTGTGAGATAAGAAAAGAAGGTTCAGGAAAATTGACTGCTACAGCTGCAAGAACTTCAAGCAACATATATGTGTTAAGTGAAATTGGAAATGAAAAGTGTTGTCTAGGAAAGGAAGATGAAAATTGGATATGGAATAGAGGAATGGGTCACATACATTTTGATAACCTTTTCAATGTCAGCAAAAGAGAAGCAGTCAAATAAATGTCCCAGATCACGAAACCAACGAACACTTTATGCAAGCATTGTCAACAAGGAAAGCAAACAAAGACCCATTTCAAATCAAAGGAATATTCAATGACAATAGCTCTGGAAATTGTGCACACTGATTTAGTTGGACCAACTACAACAAAGGGTTTAAAAGGTGAGAAATACTTTATGTTATTAGTTGATGATTATACAAGAATGATTGCAGTTTTCTTTCTCAAGAATAAGTCAGAAGCTTTTGAAAACTTTAATATCTATAAGGAAATGGTTGAAAATGAAATGGATTCAAAAATAAAATGCTTGAGATATAGTAATGGAGGAGATTTCACTTCAAAGGAATTTACGGACTACTACGAAATTCATGGAATAAAAAGGAAATTCTTTGTTGCTAGGGCACCTCAACAGAATGGAGTTGTTGAAAGAAAGAACATGATAGTATAGGAAATGGCTCGATCAATGTTGATGGATTCCAAATTGACAGATATATTTTGGACACAGGCAGTGGATACAAAAGTTCACATTCAAAACATAGTAATGCTCATAAACAACACTGACAAAAATCCCTACGATCTATGGAAAGAAAGACTAGCAAATGTGAATCACTTCAGAGTTTTTGAAAAAAAATGCTACATCAAAAGAGAATATGGCAGAATCGGAAAGTTTGACTCTCGTGTGGACAAAGGAGTACTTGTTGGCTACTCAAGTACAAGGAAATCATACAAGTGTAACAATCTGATATTGAACAAAGTTGTGGAAAGCATCAACATAACAATTCATGAAACAGGAAGACCAGAATCAAAGGAAGAAGAAAATGAATCAATGGAATAACCTTTAGAAGAAGAAGAAGAAGATGAAAAATAAGTAGAAGAGGAAGATGAATAGAATTCGACAGAAACAAAAGAGCAAGTTCAACACGTGTCTCCAAACACACCTAGCAGATGAGTACATAAGAATCATCCTTTATATCACATTATCGAAAAAAAAGATGCAGGAGTTGAGACTAGAAGAAGAATCCATTCACCAAAACAAACACACCTAAAACTCTTATCTACAATTGAGCCAAACTATTTTGAAGAATCCAACAAGGCTTATTTTTTTAATAAGGCCATAGATGAAGAACTTGATCAAATAGAGAAAAATGACATGTTACAAGGAACAAAGATAGATTGGTATGTAAAGGATATGCACAAATTGAAGGAATCGACTTTGAAGAGACATTTGCCCCAGTTTTTAGAATGGAAGCAATCTATTTTATTTTATCTTATGCATGCTCCAAAAATATTAAAGTGTATCAGATGGACGTAAAATCATATTTTCTGAATGGGAAACTTGAAGAAGAAGTCTACATTGAACAACCAGAAGGATTTCATTTGTCAGAGAAAACAGATTATGTGTGTAAATTAAAGAAGGCCTTGTATGGTCTAAAACAAGCTCCTAGAGCATGGTACTCTAGACTAGATAAGTATCTACAAAATACAGGGTTTAGAAAAGGAAGTGCAGACAACAACCTCTACATCAAGGGAATTCAAGGTAATATTTTATTAATTGAATTTTATGTTGATGATATTATTTTTGGTAGTGATGATGATAGGTTAAGCCAGGAATTTTCAAAGGATATGCATAATGAATTTGAAATTTCATTACTTGGAGAAATATCCTTCTTTCTGGGAATTCAGATATGTCAAAGAAACCAAGGAATTTTTATTCCTCAAACCAAGTATATCAGAGAAATGCTCAAGAGGTTTGGAATGGAATATTGCAAACCAGTTATTACTCCTATGCAAACCAGTTGCAAGTTGAGAAAATATGATGATTCAAAGTCTACATAACAGAGGCAATATAGGTCAATGATTGGAAAAATACTATATGTGACAAAATCCAGACCAGATGTAATGCAAGCAATTGGACAGGTGGCACGATTTCAGGAAATACCAAAGGAATCACATGTATTAGCAGCGAAGAGTATTTTTAGATATATCAAAGGAACAAAAGAGTTTGGATTATGGTATCCAAAAGGAAAGGATATTTCACTTATTTCCTACACAGATGCAGATTGGGCAGGTTGTATTGATGACCGACGAAGCACCAATGGAGCAACGTTCTACTTGGGTGAGTGTTTAGTATCATGACTAAGCAATAAACAACCATCATTATCTTTATCTACAGCCGAGGCAGAGTATATTGCAACATCATTATGTTGTAGACAGGTTCTTTGGATGAAACAAACTCTAACAGATATAGAGGTTGAGTATGATGAGCCCATTCCAATATATTGTGATAATACAAGTGCCATCAGTATTTCAAAGAACCCGGTGATGCACTCCAAGATGAAGAACATTCCAATAAAGTATCACTTTCTACGAGAGCAGGTTGCAGAAAAGAACATCATAGTTGAGTATGTGGGCACAAAAGAAAAAGTGGAAGACATATGTACAAAACCACTTCCACAAGAAGCCTTTGAGTATCTTTTCCAGAGTCTTGGAGTTATTTATACTCCAAAATGAATTCTTTTGAATGCTTATATTATATGTCTTAGATGTACACGAGGAAGCACCATAAAGAGGAAAATTCAGTCAGGGGGAGAAACCCCCGATAGAAAGATACCTTTTAAATTGATGAAAAAGGGGGAGAGATTCATAAGATGCAGATGAAAAAGGCATGGTTCGAAGGGGATACATGGTCACAGAGATGCAGAGTACATAAGCATGTTTCCAAGGGGAGCATGAGTGATATGAATTCAATATTGCATGACATAATTTCAGTTTTTCATCAGAGTGTTTCCATCAATGCCAAAAGGGGAGATTCTTGATTAAGGTTGGTTTTCATTGATTTCAACCCTTGAATAAATCCCAATAGCACAAAGGATGAAATCCAAAGTGGTCCCCTTATGGTGAAAGCCCTCACGGGAAGACGCTTTGTAGATTGAGTTATCCTATAAGTATGGTTAGAGAAACTATAATTATTTGTGGAATAATGAGATTAAGGTCAGTGAATTTGTCAATTAAACTATCCTATATGGATAGTTATTTTCATTCCATTTCCGGTGGTATGTGTAACGTCACATAACTCCTCACGGTTAGAGAGTTATGGCCATAAGAAGTTGGAGAACCCAGGTTTGTGTAATGGACCCAAGTTTATTTGATGGATAATGGTATGAGTTTTTGATATATTTGAAGGTAATACTATTCTATATGGATAGTACATTTCATTCCATTTCTGGTGGTATCTGGAACGTCACATAACTCCTCACGGTTTGAGAGTTATGGCCTTACGAAGTTGGAGGACCCTCATATGTCATCTAGAAGCCCCAAAAGGTCAAAGTAGTCAAAGTGGTTTAAGATATTTTAGAAGGTAAATAATAAAGTGAAGTGATGAGTGTGCTACAATTCAAAGTGAATACAAAATAAATTATTTAAATAATAAATTTAATGGAGAAATTAGAAGTGGGTTAACCCTAAAATAAGGAAAGTGGGCAAAGTGACCTAGAAGATGTTTTTAAGGAAGCTACTTGGAGAGTATAAATAAGAGGCAAGGCTCTCTCATTTTATATCACACTTGAGAATATTGAATATCTAATATCTATAGTTTTTTAAGGTAACCAAAGGATATCTAAGCCGAATTTTAGAACTAAGGTGAAGAAAAGAAGGCCAGAATTTAAGGGAGGATAAATTCTTTTGATGATGCTTTCTAAGGTATGTTATTTATAGGTCATCTCACCATTTTCGCAACAACATTTTGTCTAGAATTATTTAGACCATGAAATTTATATGACATTGAGAAAACATATCCAAGTATCTGTGTTAAAAAATTAATCTTGTGGGTCTTTGTATTTTTGGAGTTACACTCCATGGAAAATAGGGTTTGCAGCTCGTCCTAAAACAAGTCTAAAATAGGTGTTTCAGGAAACAACATCATAACTTCTTCATAATAGATCCAAATTTAGTAAGACCAACTGTGTTGGTTATAATATCGTCTATAGTAGGCTATGTAATATTTTCATATCTATTCAACAAATATTTTGTGTGGGGCACGCTCTACAATGTCGCTCTCTAGAATACGCCAGAATTCAACAAGGTATGCCATTTTTTCTATAACTCCTTTTCTGAGAGGTTTCAAGTAGTGTCACCTGGAGGAATTTCATAAAACACACTGAAGAACATTTTATATCAGTTTCAGATATTTATTCATTACAGGTACATAGTTATGATTATTTCAAGTTAGGGTTGTTGACTAATCCAAAACTAGTCATGTGAGACAAACGAAAAGTTTGATGAAAATGCTAGTCTCTTATTGTTAAAGTTAAGGAAGGTTTGTAGGTATGTGATCATATACACCAGGTCTATTACAAATTTACAAATCGTATTTGGATGATGAAATTGATGAGGGATTTTGGTTAAGGTACATGTTGGGTACATGTTGGGTACATGGTTGAGACAAGTAGTTGATGATTTGGCACATATATGAGGTGTATATTGATGATGTTGGTACATATTGATGATTCATAGTTGATGAGGTATGTTAGCACCAGAAATCACCCCTGGATTGTGGTAGAGGTAAGCCTGATACCCATCATTTTTATATGTCACGATAATAAATTGGGGTGGTCGAATGGGTGCAAACCCAGGAGAATATCTCTTTAACTCAAAACACTGGGCCAGGAATGCACGAGTAGGTGAGGTCTTGACCTAAATTCAGTCAATAATTTGAGTTTAAAATGAGCAGAGAGAGGACCTAGTGAGAATGGTGTACAAGCCTGCTATGGGCATCAGGACTTCCAGCAGCTTTGAGAAGAAAAACAAGACCCTGAAATGTGCCAAGACGATAGAGTCACAACAACACAGTGATCAAACCTACATCCCAATGCTACCATAACAGCTCGACTATATCCTCCAATTCCGATATACTCAGTGTAAGAGGGATAAGATAACACAATAAACTACTTAAAACTGGTGATAATATTGCTATGATCAAACATACATCAAAACAAGATAAATACCCTCGACTGGATCGTCCAATTCTGAGTTCTTTAACAAAGTTGTTTACAAAGATATGAATAGAAGATGAATTTCATTAAGAAAGAAGTCTCAAATACATATACATAACTAGAGAAACCAATGCTTCATAAATACTTTACACTACAAGAGCCTAGCTCAACCATCGACCATTTACAAATTATCAAATATGAGTATTTATACTCAAAATAAAAAACACAGGAGCATAGTCAACAAGCTGCATTAAAGGCATTACGCCTGCATGCTACCTGATAGACTGCACATGTAGTTTCCTGTCAGAAACATGCCCTGTTAGACGCAATCATGTTTCAGAAAGGCTTGACAGTTGAGTTGACATGCTTACATTCCTTTCTAGATTTTCCATTTATGGTGGAAACGATGTTCAATCCTCCTCTACCAACCTTAATAACCGGTTCATTAGAATCCAAAAGACCCAAGTCAATTCTTCCTCTATAGGATGTGGCAGCCTTATCATTCGTTGTCTGGATCTGAGCTAGATGCTTACAAGGAAGCCCGATGATAGACGTGGTTGGAGACTAAGTGATGGACACACTTAGTATGGATCAACGAATGGGATATGGCCAGGTGGACAGTTGTGAATGGACAAGGAGACTGAGGATAATGTGGGGACCACATAAGCGGAAGATGAGGTTTAATGGGATGGAGGTGATGTGGAGCAAGGGGTCATAGGTGGCGGAATATGAGGAAGGGACAGGTACCGGTGGGACAGTGAGTGGAAGACAGATGGTGGGAGCAGAAGCGATGAGAGGCGGCCACTTGTGGGCCCAGGATAGGGGACTATGTACACATGCACATATCGGGGCTGCGAAAAGTGGTTTGGAATCTCCCCTCTTGTGGGACCGATGTGTGTCTTTGGCCAACATGTAGCACCTTCATAAACCATGGCTTTTTTCCCCAACCAACCCTGCCTTTTTATCGTGTGCACATGTTGAGGCCCCGATGTGGCCCTCGACCATTGATCTGGGGTGCTTATCTCTTTATTGCCCAGATTTGCGCATGTGTAATCATTCGCGCCAAAATTCCACATCGCACCATCGACTTAGGATATCAGTCGAATGTGGGTTTTTTGCCCACTTTCTTTAATTCTTTTTCCAAATAGCCCACTTTTGAGGAAAACACCCCTCACTCCCCCCCCTTTGCAAATAAATGTGATAACAAGGTAGGTGACACATGATTGGTACATACTTGGTACATGGTTGGATTCACTTGTTTATGGTACAAGTTGATTACAGGCTTTTTGGTACAGGTTGGTGAATGGTTGATGCACTTTTTTATGGTACATGTTGATTAAAGTTTGAGGTACAGGTTGATGCATGGTTCATGTTTATTGGTACAGGTTTACAGCAATATATCTCATAGTGATAGTGTGACAGTGGTTCCATCATTCTACTTCTACTTCAGGGTGGTTGGACAAGGCAAGGAAAGGTGGTTGTAGCCACCTTCTGGTTGTAGAAGGAGAACATAGGGGGTTGTAGCCATAGAATTGGGGAGTTGGATCTTCCCTCAGGTTGTAGCCTGAGAAACTAGGAGGTTGAAGCTGGAAAACAAAGGAAGTTGGTGCTTCCAATGAATGTAATTCTTCAATACATATAAGAAAAAGCATTTTGTGGTTTTCTCCCACTTTGGGTTTCCACGTAAAACACCGATGTACTGTGTATGTGTATGATTGTTCATTTGTTCATTTCTAATTATTGGATGATAATTCTACATTGATATAACACTTGAATTATTTGGTTAAAAAGAATTATAATAACTCTATTACTGATTCACCCCCTCCCTCTCAGTAATCCAACAACAGTTTCAGGTCATAGTCCAAGAGGTGAACAAGATCCAGGACAAGCTGCCACAAATACAGAAAAAGATGTTTCTTTTGAACTAAATGAAAGGATTGAACCTTCAAGATTCATGGTAAGATTAATGGACATGTGCACCCAATGCATTGAACAGGGACAAGTGAGTGTAGCTAGGAGAAAATGGGAAATCATGTGTAGCTTCCACCTTCTCCACCCACTCTAAATTTCACCCTCCAATAGTCACTTACCCCGTCTATCCCTACCACCCGCATTCTTGCATCCACACATCCCACCTCCTCATTAAACACTTGTTCCCCCATCATTCTTTTCATGAAGAATTACTCTTCCTTCTAATCGTTATCCATCTCTTAACGAGACAACACTGAGTTATTCATATAATTATCCCTCCCATGACTTCAACTGCAATTCCTTTCCCCACTGAACACACCCAAAGGGATAGATGGCAACAAAATCAGATGAAAAAGACAGTAAACCAATGATTGTGTTTTCCTTAGTGAACATGTGTACCCAGTTCAAAGAACAAAGGAAAATGAGTGCATCTGTGAGCAAATGAAGAGACAGATGAAGCGCCAACACATAAAATCAGAACTCAACAATATCTACATGTTATTTCATTTGGATGGTATTCTATTGTAGGAATTCCAACGGTCTTCAGTTGAGACAATTTTTGTATCAATAGATAGATTTTAGATCTATTCCAAGCTTCTTCTTGCCAAATGTAATAGATAAACTTTTTTTTTTAGTATTAATATAAGTGCAGACAGATATTCTAAGTTTCATTCAATTTGAGTTATGTGTTCCCATTGTGTTTCCATTTCTCTGAATTTCTTTCTGTAATTCTTGAAGAGTGATTGATTGCAATTTAGTACGACATATACTATGATCATATTATACTAGGAGTTCATTAAGTAAACAAATTTTCCTCTGTTATTACTGTGAGTAAAACAAGATATGTGATCTGTGTGAATTACTTCATTTTCATATCTTGTTTAAGGGTGCATCTTTTACCTTTCTTCTACTACGAACAAGGTGAGACTTATCTGTAATTGATACCTGACTTTGTTTAACAATTTTGTAAATATTTCTACATCATTTGACATTATAATTGCGACTCAGATAACGAGATACAACCTATGTACTATCTTACTATTAATTTCATTTAAATATTATTTCTCAAAAAAATTGTTGGCCCTTGGTTATGGAAGAAAGAAAAGATTAAGGAAGAAAGGAGAAATACGAACTGCGTGGAAGGCACATTGACTGATATTGGGTCAAAGTGGTCAAAGAAGAAGAAAAGAAGGAGAGAAGTAAGGTAAATCTAGTCATTGAACGAGAAGAACAAGCATGAAATATCGGCGATGTATATAGATCGTGGACAACACAACAAGCAGAAGAAGACATCAACGAGTGATTTGGAGCACCTCACAGGAAAAAAGGAACAATAGGCTGGCGAAACCCTAAAAATGTGGGTCAAGTTGACCTAGGGTTTTGGTATGTAGGGTTTTGACACCTAGACGTTTGTCAGTGTAATGTATAAATAAAGGTCTAGAGGACCTGGGATGGGTTGGTCATTGGTTATTCATTGTTTGTTAGAAGAGAGTTCATCCGTGTTGGTTGTTGATAGTTGTGATTGTTTTGTTGAGAGAAATAGTGAGTCTATATTGTAAGATCTTCATCTAGGTGCAAAGATCAACCCTCCAGCTGGGTGCGTAGGGAGGGGATATAGAGAGGAGAGAAAGAAAGTGAGATCTGCAAGCTAAGTGCGTAGATAGAACTATACGTTTTCACCTAATATCAAGAAACACAATTTTGTGGACGTAGCCCTAGGGAGAGGGTGAACCACGTATATCTTGTTGTTCTATGTGATTGATGTTGTGTTCTTTTTCTTTATGTTATTATGTTATTGCATCATTGTGTTAGATATGAGACATAGCTCGTGCAGTAGGCCTAAGGGAGATAAATAATAACTATATCTCTTTGTGTTGTTCCTTTGAATCCACTTGCATTTCCTTTGGTTGTAGGCACCTGTGTCCTGTAACCCCATATTGCTACTTCCGGTGAGACTGCATCTGCTTCACAGGTGTTGCTGAAAGGGACAGTAGTTAGGGCTTGTTGGTGTGTTGTTAGATTTGAACCCTGGGTCTTCCCCTGTCCCAACAAATGGTTACGTTGTCAGGATTGGGATCTTCTTGAGGGAATGTCAAGGTGATTTCCATCGAAGACAGAGATTCATAAGTGGATAGAAGAACAAGAAAAGAACTTCGCTAAGGCTCATAATAAGAACCCTAATATTATCACATAGGATTGGTTGGGAAGGTATATATTTACTGATATATATGAGATTTTATTTGGAGGAATTCATAAAGAGCTATACGAGTGGTTAGCCAGAATAGATAATACCTAGTTTGAGAACAGATTTAGACCACCTATGGTTTGGACGTCGGCGTTGATCGTGAAGGTCAAGAGAGTTGATAAACTTGTGTCAAGAGAAGTAGACCACTGGTTTGATAGCACTATTGGAGGGTACATTACCGATTTTGCTATTGACAAAGTAGAGTCATATAGCCAAGCAAAGAGGTATTTTTTTAAAGGACCTAGAGGAAAATTTGTACACTTTTTGAACTTGAGTATCAAGATGCTATTGCATGAGAAGAACATATTGAAGATACAGTAATTGGTCGGATTGAAGGGACAATGTTCAAAAACTTAGACAGTGATAGCGACACAAAGGTGGGACATACACGTAGTAGGAGAACCTTCAAAGAGGTTCCTCAAGTAAACCTATTTGAGCAGAGCCACAGACCACTAGCACAAATGAAGGGTTTTATAGTGGATAAGAAGAAGATCTATTGAATGAGGAAAATTCAGGATCCACTGGAGCAGAGGAAGAGAAGACTGAAGAACCTCACCGACAAGATTCAAAAACTTCAGGAACTACGCTGACTGTCGAAGTAAGTAATATTACTCTTCCTGTTGTTTTAGCAGCGTTAAGTAACAATAGTTGTCAAAGTTACCGGAGAACTCATAGCACTATTACCAGCAGTTCATCACATACTCAGTCAAGAAATCTAGGAAGATCTATGGAAGATGAAATGAGGCTACCTATTTTTAGAGGAGATGGATCTGAAGATCATGATCAACACTGGTTCTAATGCAAGGCTATATGGAGTATTAAGTAAGTCAATGATGAAGTAGTTAAGAGAGATCAGTTTAGTACTACCTTGAGAGACCGTGCACTGAGTTGGCACATGAGTTTTGTTAAAGGAGTTGCACAGCCTAAACCACTGAATGAGATCAATACTGCATTGAGTGAAGAATTCAAGAAGCCCAAGTGGGAGTCACAATGCATTATAGAACTGAAAGAAATCAATAAGAAAGTATCTGAACCTGTTTGGGAGTTTTATCAGATGTTTAAGACCTTAACAGGTCAATTGATTTTTCAGATCCCAGATGCAAAAAAAGGTTGTTCCACAAGCTGAGGCATTGGAAATCGCCATGAAACTAGAGTCAACTCCTATGGGAGAATCCATCTTAGGTATGAGTCAAATTTTGAGTCAACTAACTAGATTATCTCTGCAGGTCGAAGATATGAAGAAAGGCAAGGGAAAAGATAAAAGAGACGAGATTTGGTGTATTAGATGCAAATCAGAAGGCCACGATAAGGAGAATTGTCCCCTATTTCATGATTACTTGGCGTATGGGGCTTCGATCCCTTTGAATTAGCTTACTCTACCCTGGTGAGTGGTATGTAGAAATAGACATCGCCCTGGTGAATGCTATTACATGCAAAAATATGTCCAGACATGATGCAGGAGCATCGCCAACTCATCAAGCGAGCTAGCACATCAAGCGAAGATCAGCTGGATAAACAAACCCAAACTTTTGAAAATACTTTGGGATTGTAGCGCAAGTCTTTTAATGAAGCCATTTATGAAGGCTCATTGTATATTTTATTGGACCTTGAGCCTTTAAGCTCTCGTCCTTTGGTAGATAGGAGGCATTTAATCTAGTAAATGCTGGTAGATAGGATTTTTAAGTCTAGATTTGATAGCTTATAGTTCGAGAGGGAAAACGGATATAGACACCCTCATTGTATCATTGTAACATTAGTATGAGCAAGCAAAGCAAGAAGAGAATATTGTATGAAGAACACCCATGTACATGCATTTGAATTAATAGAAGGAAGCTTTGATTCAAGCTCATGGTTTGTGTTTTTTTCTCTGTGTATTGAGGTTATGCTCATGAATGTTTTCTTTCTTGTTATGCATTTTCTTTGTATATGATGTGCATGTGATTTCATGTTTCAAACTGAAGTCTGAAAGGGAGAGAGAGTGAGGTTCAATTGTTTCTCTATCTGAGCCAGGAGATTCCTGCAAGGTGTGCAGTTGAATTCATCCGCAAGGAGGGCGTTGATGAAGGCTTAGTAGTTTAACTTTTGTTCTCATTCACCCAGAATTGGAAGTGGGTTGTTGAAGCCGTGCAAGGAGTGCGCAGGCTGAAGCAGAAGTCTCAGTTGTGAATCTGAGAAAAGGGAATCAAAGAGTGCTACTGCAAGAGTTGTGCAGAGTCAAAGGGATTCAACACTTTGGAGTTGTTGAATGATTGCCGCAAGGAGTGCGTGTAAGTCACTCTGAAAGAATCAGAGTGGAAAAATATCAGGAGGAATATACCTTTGAACTCCCTAAAGGCTAAGTGCAGGGAAGTTGTCATTGGAAGTCGGTGGAAAGCGTCGTTGGTTGGCGATCGAGAAAATGGGTCTCGTAGAGAGACACTTCTCTATTTCGCAGAATCCTCAAGGGGAGAACGAATGGACGAAATCTGCGGAAGAGATTTCACGAGGATTCGAGAGCTGCTATATCTCCCAGAGGTGCAAGGTAGTTACAGTGCATGCGTGGAGAGGATTCAAAGCTCAGGAGGGGTAGCACCGTTGATCCAAGTCGGCCAGGGCTGTTGGATTGTTCACGAGGTCACCTATCGGGACCTCGTGAGAAAAGTGTCCTAAGTTTGGTAAGGAGAGTCGCGAGATTGCGAGGAGTGATATCTCGACTACTCTGAGGATAGCGTGAATCCACAGGAGTTGGTAAGTGGACAGGTTGCATCTCGCACCTTGGGAACTCGCAAGTGGAAGGGTTGAGAAGTTGGTGTCCAAAGTCGCAAGGCGCGAGTACACAAAGCGACAAAGTGGTGAGAGGATCAGGAGCGTCCATCTGAGTGGGACAGATGGCGAAGATCTAAGGGTCTCGCGAACTCGGGAGCTCGCAGGGTGAGAGCCCAAGCATTGGGTACTTAAAGTCGCGAGGACGCGAGGAGCGAGAAGGAGATAGTCGTTGGATCTGGACCATTGGAGAACCATCGGATCCGCACGTGGGATCATGCATCGGAATCTCATGAGAAAAGGCGCGAGGACTTGACCATGGAAATCGTGAAGTCGCGAGGTAGCGAGGTCGCGAGTCTCTGCATCTCGGACATCGGGAGTCGACGGCGAAGTTATTCAACCTCACGAGTGGTGAAGTCGTGAGGGAATGAGGTCGCGATAGCGTGGAAGTCCTGAGAGAAGTGACAGGTGTGGACGGGTCAAGTCACATGTGCGCATCGAAGTTTCGGTGCCTCGGGTATCGGAGGTTGTAAAACCAAAAGTTTTGTATCGCGAGTAGCGAGGTCGTGGGTAGAGAAATCCCTCAAGGAAAAGTCAGCGAGTTGACTGACCATCGGGTCTCAGGGATCCGAGGGTGTAGCGCTCGACTGTTGGACTCGCGAAGTAGCGAGTTCAGATCCTCCAAGAAGTTAAGGAAGGGGATCGCGCGACGAAGAGAATCTGTGGGTAGAAAGATTCTCGATAGGGAATTAGGAGAACCTTTGAGTTCTTCGGGCCGAGGAGTGAGGAAGGTCCTATGTGAGTGGACGTGTCGTCTAGGTGGCGCGTTTGCGTCAGAGTGGTATCAGAGCTAGTTATTGCTTGTATATATTTCAAGCGGGAAGAGAGGCAGAAAAGGAAAGCACTCCGATACACACAGAGTGGTGTCAGAGTGGATTTCTTGTTTGTATATTTCAGGAAAGAGGAGAAAGGAAGGAAAGAAGCACTCTGATACTCGTCAGAGTGGCATCAGAGCAAGAGAAATTCTCTGTTTTCTTTAGCAGAGGAGAAGAGAAAATTTCACCATGCCACCGAGGAGAGAAAGACAATCACCCGATCCAGAGGATAGGGGAAACTAGAGAGGCAGAGGAAGACAAGCCCAGAATCCAGAAATGGAAAGGCAGATACGTGATCTCCGAGCGAGATTAGAAGATATGGAAGCAGCGCAGAGACGCACAGCCAGTGCTGGAGATCTGAATGACTTCGAAGGTGAAGTTGAAGTTGAACAACAAGGAGAAGTTGCAGCTGAAGATGCAGCCAATGAGCGTTTAATTAAGGTTATCGCTCGGATGAGTTCGAAAACAAAGATGGACATTCCAACTTATGAAGGGAGTCTGGATGCAGAAGAGCTTCTAGATTGGATTAGAACTCTTGAAACCTACTTTGATTATGAGGATATCGAAGAAGATAAGAAGGTTAGCCATGCTGTCACAAAATTGAAGGGACATGCAGCACTACAGTGGGACGATATTCAATCAGACAGATGTTCCAAAGGCAAGCAAAAGATAAAAAGTTGGGATCGAATGATTGCGAAGATGAAGGAAAAATTCATCCCAAGAAATTATCAAATCACACTGTTCAGGAGAATGCATAACCTGAGATAGAAACTAATGATAGTAAAGGAGTATATTGAGGAATTCTATAAGCTAATTATCAGAGCAGGTCATCGGGAGAGCGATGATGAAAAAGTTGCCAGGTATATGAATGGCTTGAGATACGATATCTAGGATGAGATGAGCATGACAACCATCAGAACGGTGGAGGATGCGTATCAGATGGCGTTGAAAGCTGAGGAAAAGCTAAGTCATAAGTCATCACAGTGAGGCCGAGGTAGGAGCCAGCCCAAAGGTAAGTCAGTTGCTCAAGATAGGTTCCAGAAATCTAAGGACAACTGGAAGAAGCCTCGGACTAGAATGGAAAGAGGTGGAAATTCACAGAGAGGCCAGCACGCTGAACAACGAAGGCAACAGACAGAACAGAGCAGAGGATACGCTGACAATAACACATTTCCTCGTACCAGAGGTAGAGGAAGAGGTAGAGGTGGAGTCATCACATGCTACACATGTGGGAAAAATGGGCACAAGGCAGTTGACTTTCCAGACAAGAAGAAAGATGGAGGAGAAGCTCACATCGTCGAAGCACAAAGGCGGGATGCTGAAGCAGAAGACGCAGAAGACGGAAGGTCATTGATGATGCGCAAGGTTCTCTTAACACCCAAGAAGGAGGTGGAGGACACAGCCCAAAGAAATAGACTTTTCAGAACCACATGCAAAACCAAAGACAGGAAGTGCAAGGTTATTGTGGATAGCGGAAGCACAGACAATCTCGTTTCAACCGAGATGGTGGAGAAACTAGAATTGGAAACGACTGATCACCCAAGTCCATACAAAGTTTTATGGCTACAGAAGGGACATCAGGTAAATGTCACGAAACAGTGTTTAGTTGACATCAAGATAGTATGATATAATGATAAAATACTCTGTGATGTTATTCCTATGGATGTATGTCATTTATTGCTAGGCAGACCATGGCAATATGACAGTAACATAGTTCATGATGGGAAGATGAATACGTATACTTTGGAGAAGAATGGGAGAACACATATGTTACTTCCAATTAAAGATAAAGAAGTAAAACCAGAATCGAGAAATATTGTGCTTCTCATGAGTGGGAAGGAACTTCTGGCCGAAGTAAAGAAGAAGGAAGATCCACAATTCTTTGTGGTCAGGAAACCAAGAATTGTTTTGACCAGCACAAGAGTGGATGATTTTTCGGAAGAAATTCAGGAACTACAGGAGGAGTTCGCTGACATTGTGGTAGACGAATTACCTCATTCGTTTCCACTGATGAGGAGTGTGATTCATCATATAGACCTCATACCAAGAGCCAGTTTGCCAAACAAATTTGCGTATAGGTTGACGCCGCAAGAGAATGAGGAGGTCAAGAAGCAGGTACAGGAACTATTGGATAAAGGACTAATCAGGGAAAGTTTAAGTCCATGTGTTGTCCCAATGGTATTAAGTCCAAAGAAATATGGAGGATGGAGAATGTGCACTGATTCCAGAGCCATTAACAAGATAACCATCAGGTACAGGTTTCCATTGCCACAGATGGATGACTTGATGGACTGCTTAAGTGGAGCAAAGTTTTTTTCAAAGGTTGATTTGAAAAGAGGGTACCATCAGATTTGCATGAGGGAAGGCGATGAGTGGAAGACAGCCTTCAAAACCAACGAAGGGTTGTACGAATGGCTAGTCATGCCATTTGGTTTGACGAATGCACCGAGTACTTTCATGAGGTTAATGAACGAAGTGATGAAGGAATTCATTGGTAAGTTTGTCATTGTTTATCTAGATGACATATTGATTTTCAGAAAAACAAAGGAAGAACATCTGAAGCATTTAGATGCAGTGATGAGAAAGCTACAGCAAGAGAAGATGTTGATCAACATGAGGAAATATTCATTTATGAAGACATAACTCATTTACTTGGGATTTGTCATATCGACAAATAAATTGAAGATGGATCCAAGTAAAGTGGAAGTAATTAAAAATTGGCCATCACCGAGAAATATTTTCGAGGTGAGAAGTTTTCGTGGACTAGCTAGTTTCTACCGAAAATTCATTATGAATTTCAGTGGAATTAGCACAGCGATGATGGATACTATCAAGAAAAGACATAAATCTTTTCATTGGACTGAAGAGGCAGAGAAGAGATTCAATCTGTTGAAGAGGAAGATCACATAATAGTTGATTTTAGTGTTGTCGGATTTTACGAAGGTGTTTCAAGTAAAATGTGATGCAAGTGGCTTTGCCATAGGAGCGGTCTTCATCCAGGAGGACAGACCAATTGCATATTTCAGCGAGAAGCTGGATGAGGCAAAAGTAAAGTAATCCACATATGATAAAGAATTTTATGCTATCATACAGGCGCTAAATAAGTGGAGGCATTACTTGATCCCAAAAGAATTTGTTTTGTATAGTGATAATCATGCATTGCAGTTTGTGACTCAACAGGAGAAGTTGAATCCGAAACATGCTAAATGGGTAGACTATATGCAGAATTTTACATTTGTAATTAAACACATTTCAGGTACTGCTAACAAAGTGGTTGATGCTTTGAGTAGGAAGTGTTTGTTGCTGTAGGAGTTCTGAGTCAAAACACTGGGTTTTGAAAATCTTAGGGACATGTATGCAGGTGATGCAAATTTTGCAGAGGAATATGAAGCAGCTAAGAATATAGTTCTCAGAGATAGAAGCCCATGGATAGATTACATGATCCAAAATGGACTGTTGTTCAGAGGAAATCAATTATGCATTCCGAATTGCTCCATGAGGGAGAATCTGTTAAAAGAAAAACACAGTGGAGGCTTGGCAGGGCATTTTGGACACGACAAGACATTTGCAAAGCTGAGTGAAGCATACTTTTGGCCAGGGATGCGGTCGAAAGTCAATAAGTTTGTCAACAGATGTAGAATTTGTCGGCATTTGAAGGGCCAGAAGCAGAATGTGGGGTTCTATCAGCCATTTCCCAGACCAGAAGGGCCATGGGAGGCCATAAGCATGGATTTCGTATTGGGATTGCCTAGGACGCAAAGAGGACACGATTCGATCTTTGTGGTGGTTGACAGGTTTTCCAAAATGGCACATTTTATCCCATGTCAGAAGACCAGCGATGCGACTCATATCGCAAATTTGTTCTTCAAGGAGGTAGCTAGACTTCACGGGTTACCCAGAAGCATAATATCAGACAGGGATACGAAGTTCATTGGAAATTTCTGGAGGACACTATGGAAGAAGCTAGGAACTAATTTGATGTTTAGTTCTGCTTATCATCCTCAGACGGATGGACAAACAGAAGTGGTAAATAGAAGTCTAGGAGACTTATTAAGAGGCCTGGTGACAGAGCACCACAACACTTGGGACAATGTGTTGCCACAGACAGAGTTTGCATACAACGACTCAGTGAACAGGAGCACAGGAAAAAGTCCATTTGAGATTCTATATGACAGGCAGCCAAGAGGAGTTTCTGAACTGAGGGATCCATAACAGATAATAACTAAGAGCGCAAGCGCTGAAGAATTTGCAGAGGCAATGAAAGAACTTCACAGCAGGGTGAAGGAGCGATTGTTGGAGTCAAACCAGGAATATAAGCGCAGAGCGGACCAGCATCGGAGACAACTTCAGTTTGAAGTTGGTGATCTAGTTTTGGCACATCTGAGGAAGGAAAGGTTCCCAAGGGGAACATACAACAAGATGAAGATGAAGAAAATTGGGCCATGCAGAGTCCTAAAGAAATTGGGAGAAAATTCTTATGAGATTGAGTTGCCGGATGAGATCGGAATATCTCTGACATTCAATGTCTCAGACTTATATCCATATAAGGCTGAAAAAGAAGGAGATGGAAGTTATGAACAACCAGAGATCCAGTGGCAGAAGCAGATGTTGATTGCAGAGAAGACACAGATGGAGCATATACTGGACAAGAGAGTCAGCAAAAGGACTAGGCGGAAGCAATACTTCGAGTATCTGGTTAAATGGAAGAACCACCCAGTGGAAGATGCCAACTGGGAGACTGAAGCAGTGATTCAAAAGCATGGACAGACCGTGCTGGATCTCATGGACAGGAGCCCATGAAATTTTTCAAGCCGATGAGTATGATGCAGGAGCATCGCCAACTCATCAAGCGAGCCAGCACATCAAGCGAAGATCAGCTGGATAAACAAACCCAAACTTTTGAAAATACTTTGGGATTGTAGCGCAAGTCTTTTAATGAAGCCATTTATGAAGGTGCATTGTATATTGTATTGGACCTTGAGCCTTTAAGCTCTCGTCCTTTGGTAGATAGGAGGCATTTAATCTAGTAAATGCTAGTAGATAGGATTTTTAAGTCTATATTTGATAGCTTAGAGTTCGAGAGGGAAAACGGATATAGACACCCTCATTGTATCATTGTAACATTAGTATGAGCAAGCAGAGAAAGTAGAGAATATTTTATGAAGAACACCCATGTACAGGCATTTGAATTAATAGAAGGAAGCTTTGATTCAAGCTCATGGTTTGTGTTGTTTTCTCTGTGTATTGAGGTTATGCTCATGAATGTTTGCTTTCTTGTTATGAATTTTCTTTGTATATGCTGTGCATGTGATTTCATGTTTCAAACTGAAGTCTGAAAGGGAGAGAGAGTGAGGTTCAATTGTTTCTCTATCTGAGCCAGAAGATTCCTGCAAGGTGTGCAAATGAATTCATCCGCAAGGAGGGCGTTGATGAAGGCTTAGTAGTTTAACTTTTGTTCTCATTCACCCAGAAGTGGAAGTGGGTTGTTGAAGCCATGCAAGGAGTGCGCAGGCTGAAGCAAAAGTCTCAGTTGTGAATCTGAGAAAAGGGAATCAAATACTGTTGCTGCAAGAGTTGCGCAGAGTCAAAGGGATTCAACACTTTGGAGTTGTTGAATGATTGTTGTGAGGAGCGCGTGCAAGTCCCTCTGAAAGAATCAGAGTGGAAAAATATCAGGAGGAATAGACCTTTGAACTCCCTAAAGGCTAAGTGCAGGGAAGTTGCCATTGGAAGTCGGTGGAAAGCATCATCGGTTGGCGAGCGATCAAACGGGTCTCGTAGAGAGACACTTCTCTATTTCGCAGAATCCTCAAGGGAAGAACGAACAGACGAAATCTTCGAAAGAGATTTCACGAGGATCCGAGAGCCGCTATATCTCCCAGAGGTGCAAGGTAGTTACAGTGCAGGCGTGGAGAGGATTCAAAGCTCAGGAGGGGTAGCACCGTTGATCCAAGTCGGCCAGGGCCATTGGATTGTTCACGAGGTCGCCTATCGGGACCTCGTGAGAAAAGTGTCCTAATTTTGGTAAGGAGAATCGCGAGATTGCGAGGAGTGATATCTCAACTAATCCGAGGATAGCGTGAATCCATAGGATTTGGTAAGTGGACAGGTGGCATCTCGCACCTCGGGCACTCGCAAGTGGAAGGGTTTAGAAGTTTGTGTCCAAAGTCGCGAGGCACGAGTACGCGAAGCGGCGAAGTGGCGAGAGGATCAGGAGCATCCATCTGAGTGGGATAGGTGGCGTAGATCTAAGGGTATCACGAACTTGGGAGCTCGCAGGGTGAGAGCCCAAGCATTGGGTACTTAAAGTCGCGAGGAAACGAGGAGCGAGAAGGAGATAGTCGTTGGATCTGGACCATTGGAGAACCGTAGGATCCACACGTGGGATCGTGCATCGGAATCTCGCGAGAAAAGGCGCGAGGAATTGACCACGGAAATCGCGAAGTCACGAGGTAGCGAGGTCGCGAGTCTCTGCATCTCAGACATCGGGAGTCGACGGGGAAGTTATTCAACCTCACGAGTGGCGTAGTTGCGAGGGAGCGAGGTCGCGATAGCGCGGAAGTCCCGAGAGAAGTGACGGGTGTGGATGGTTCAAGTCACACGTCCGCATCAGAGTTTCGGTGCCTCGGGTATCGGAGTTTGTAAAACCAGAAGTTTGGTATCGTGAGTAGCGAGGTCGCGGGTAGAGAAATCCCTTAGGGAAAAGTCAGCAAGTTGACTGACCATCAGGTCTCAGGGATCCGAGGGTGTAGCACTTGACTGTTGGACTCGCGAAGTAGTGAGTTCAGATCCTCCGAGAAGTTAAGGAAGGGGATTGCACGACGAAGAGAATCTGTGGGTAGGAAGATTCCCAATAGGGAATTAGGAGAACCTTTGAGTTCTTCGGGCTGAGGAGCAAGGAAGGTCCTGTGTGAGCGGACGTGCCGTCTGGGTGGCGCGTTTGCATCAAGACACCTACAAACCTTTACTGCACATTCTGTAAATCTGTGGGGCACGATGAGAAATACTATAGGGATTATGACCTCTTGCATGAAATATCAAGAGATACATATATGATTCAAGGAGAAGTATAGCAGGAAGGAAATGCTATGCAGTTTAACTCTCCAGGATGAGGAAACTTCAACCCTCGTAGTGGATTCAGAGGAAGAGGACGACGAGGAGGCATGGGTCAAGGTCGAGATCAGATAATTTGTTATAACTATGCATAGCCAGGTCACTTGGAAAGGGACTGTCATAACCCTTGTACCACTTGCATCTACTACAACTCATTTGAACATGTCATTGATGTTGGACACACCGACTACACTGAGAGGGGGGGGTGAACAGTGTAGGGCTCTTTTCCCCAAAAATCCTTAGTTAACAATCACCATTAACTGATTACTCATTGCTTTCATTTATAACCAGTTAAATGTCAACACATATCAACAACATATGTTATCAATATATCATCAACAAGTCATCACCACAAGGAACACAAAGAAGACAAGATGTATGTACAATTTTCTTTTTATTGCGGACTACAATCCTTGGGGGTTTTCAGCAACAACTAAATAGAGTACAAATCTACAAGAGAACAATATATATAATGCAATAATCAACTTACACCGTCAACACCAACTGATATGAGGCAACAATCCTCAATAGATATCAATTTGTACCATAAACAAGTGCATCAACCATGCACCAACTTGTGCCAAACAAACTGTAATCAAACTGTACCATAAACAAGTGCATCCAACAGTGTACCAAGTATATACCAATCATGTTTCAACTAATCATCAACAATTACTCATCAATATGTACCAACATCATCAACTATAAACCTCATGTATGTGCCAACTCATCAACTACTTGTCTCAACCATGACTAGTTTTGGATTAGTCAACAACCCTAACTTTAAATAATCATAACTTTGTACCTGTAATGAATAAATATCTTAAACTGATACACAATTCTATTTAGTGTGTTTTATGCAATTCCTCCAGGTTTCACTACTTGGAACCTCTCAGAAAAGGAGTTATAGAAAAAATGGCATACCTTGCTAAATTCTGGTTTATTCTAGAGAGCGACCTTGTAGAGCGTGCCCCACACAGAATATTTGTTGAATCGATATGAAATTGTCACAAAACATAACAAAGACTGTAATATAATCAACACAATTTTTCTCACTTAATTTTGATCTGTTATGAAGAAGTTATGATGTTTTTACCCGAAACACCTGTTTTAGACTAGTTTCAGGACTAGCCCCAAACCCTATATTCCACGGACTGTATATCCCAAAATACAATGACCCACAAGCTGAATTTTTTACCACAAATACTTTGATATGTTTCCTAAATTTCATATCAATCTCACGGTCTTAATCATTATAGAAAAAAAAATATTACGAAAAGGGTGAGATGACCTGTAAATAACATACCTTAGAAAGCATCATGAAAATAATTTATCCTCCCTTGAATTTCGGCCCTCTCTTCTTCACCTTCCCTCTAAAATAAGGCTTATATATCCTTTGGTTACCTCAGTCACCTATATATCTTCAATATTCTCAAGTGTTCCACACCAAAAATGCTCAAGAATCTCTCCACCAATACTCCAAGTGATATTCTCACAAGAAGCTCTCCATTGAACCACAAAAATGATGATCTACAAGAGACCATTGCTATCTTATTTATACTTTCATCCTCTAGGTCACTTAATCCATTTTTAGGTCACCTAACCCATTTCTAGGTTACTTAACCTATTTTCCTTATTTTAGGGTTAAGCACTTTCCATAAATAGAAAGTTCTCCAATACTTTATCATTTAAATATTACTTCTTGATTTTGTCACCTTACTTTATCATTTCTTGACTTTGTCACTTTACTTTATCATTTAAATAATGATTTCTTCTTTTAGGTCACTTTGACTTCTTTGACCTTGGGGGCTTCAAGCCTTCATGTGGGGGTCCTTCATCTTTCTAAATCCATAACTCTCAAACCATGAGGAGTTATGTGACATTCCACATACCACGGGAAATGGCATGACAAACACTATCCATCTAGGATAGTTTCACCAACAATTTCCTTGATGTTCATATCATTATTACACATACAAGCATGGGTCCTCCAACCATTCTTCTAGGATAACTCAATACACAAAGAATATCCCCGTGAGAGATTTCACCATATGGGGACCACTTTGGAGTTCATCCATTTGTGCACCTTATCAATCATTATAATACAATAATGAGAGCATGGGTCCTCCAACCATTCTTCTAGGATAACTCAATCCGCAAAGCATCTTCCCGTGAGATATTTCACCATAAGGGGACCACTTTGGAGTTCATCAATTTGTGCACCTTATCAATCATGATAAGACAATAATGAGTCATATATATAATTTTCCAACAATGCATCATATACCAATGAAACCACATCGATCCATCTTCATCATGTATCAATGGAAACTCATTGATCCATCTTCATCATATCAATGAAAACTCATTGATCCATCTTCATCTATGCATTCTCATCAAGGAAAATACATATTATATTACATCAATCATCAATCGATCAATCCTTTGGCATCAATCAATCACTTGACATCAATCGATCAAACCATTGGCATCAATCAATCACTTGACATCAATCGATCAAACCATTGGCATCAATGACAACATGATCCAACAATATCCCTCTTTGGCATTGATGACAATACCAATATTGATTTCAACACCAATTACCAATTATTGATATCAACATGTAGATAAGGCATGCTCTACATCAATAGTCAATGTGACTATCTCTCCCAAATGTGACTATCTCTCCCAATCAATAATCATCAATCACATCAATGGAAAAGGGCCATTTTCCTCTTGGGGTTGCTCCCCCTGTCTGAGTTCCTTTGATATTATTATGAATAATCTCTCCCCTTTTGAATAAGGGATATCACTCTGATGTAATGATGAAAATACATCTAACATACTCCCCCTGTGACCATCTCTCCTCCTATAATTATGTCTCTGTGCTCTTTCTTCAAATATAGGGCTCTTTTCTAGGTATGCATCTGATAAATATCTCCTCCTAGAATCATGTGAAGAAGAATGACTCCCCCTATGGGTATGCCTCCCCATATCTTCTCAAAATGTGTGTTCATCATTCACAACACCTGTGTACATCAACTGTGTACATTAACATCATGCAATGTGCCAAAAGATATCATCCATGGAATGTATCAATCATATGCCCATGTGCATCCACCAATATGTCAACCATGTATAAAACAAATACCAATTGTTGTGATAATCAAGTAATACCAACAGTGTAGTATCATTAAGCATATGCCATATATGTGTGTACTACCATGCACCAATACCACAAAATGATGAATCCCATACATGTATGCCAAGTCCTCCATAAAACATGTGCCAATCATCTTGCTAGTAGGTGCCTCTACTAATGTACTAGAAATGTACCAATCATGCATCACACTTAGATCAAGATATGAATCATCAATGATGTAGAACATGATCACCTCATCAACTCACCAACCACATGTCCCAATGTGTACCCCATCCATATGCCAAATGCATGCATCAAATTTTCCAACAAGTAAGCTTCCAATACATCATCAAGATATATCGCATAACCAAGGTGCCATAACTTCATTGTTATAACCAACATTGTTCTTCAACATAAAATGCACCAATCCATACTCATGGGTTAGTGCCATGCACCCAAGATTTTATTTTACATAATCCAATAGATGAGCATTTAAACCTGCAACAAATAGTGTCAGAACCTCCAACAAACAATGTCAGACCTTGCAACATAGAGTTATACCATCACATCAAGCTGCAACCCATGTTCATTGCCTTTTTCCCAAGGCTTTACCACATATATGTGTTCTTCTGCACAACAACTCGTGTATGTACACGAAATATACTAGGTCAACCTGTGTATGTACGTGACTGATACCACTATCACCCGCATATGATTCAATAGATGACTTACTTGAGCTTCCCTTCAGTATTTCATTCTGTTTTGGCTTCTTTGTCTTCTTCACCCACTTCTGTAGATGTCGTATCTCCCCAAAACTTGAGCTCTGAGCATCCATAGTTTCAAATATGTCACCCTTCCTTACTTCATTCATTCTTCTAGACATGCTATTTGAAGTCCTCATCATATACTTTCTTCTTGTGTTCCATCACTCCCAGGATTTGTGGACAAATCCACTACAGTTGTAGCATCTCATGCTGTTACAATGAACAACAATGTGTCCTACTTGATCACATCTCCAACACTTCATGGTGTTATAAAATCTTCCATTATATCTCCTTTCATAAGATCTACATTCAAAATCTTTGTGACCATATCCATTACATGAATAACAATGCTCATGAAAAATACTTTCATACCTTGTCTTTGGTGTCCCAAAAGTAGTCTCTTGATGTCTTTCTTTCTTTGTTCTTTTGAGATTTTCTTTGCCTTGAGTAGATGGTTGTTTTGCAACATTGTCTTCCTTATTTGATGGACTTACCTCATGCTTCTTTGAAGTGTTTGCTTCAACATGTGTAGCTTCTTCTTTGTATCCAAGTCCTGATTTATCACATGGTGATCTTTGACTTTCCAAGATCTCATCCAAGATTCTTAAGCTATTAAAAAATTTGTTTGACTTTTATACCTTATTTCTAAGGTCAACAATTTCAACCTCTAACTTACAACATGACTCTTCCTTTTCATTTATTTGATTCTTCAATAGTTCCTCTATTCTCTTGGCTTCTTCAATTTGGGTCTTGATATGGACAATTATTTCAAAAAAAATTCTAATCTCATCATCTACATTCATATCTTCTTTTCCATTCTTTAGTCTTTTGATCTCTTCTTCCTTTTCTTCTAATTGAGTCTTACTACTAAATTCTTTGAGCATTTCTTTTAACTTCAAGATGTGCCTTTGATGACTCCTAATAAACTTCTTAGTGTTATCATAAATATAGTTATAGTCTATATAATAATGATCACTGCTATATCTATATAAACCCTCTTCAAATTCCTTTTGAAGTTTTAATAGATTTTCTTCTATTCTTTTCATGGGATAATTACCATCAAACTTTACACAAACTATTTCTAGATCTTCTTCTTCACTTGTAGAGAAAAATCCATCATCATCATTTAAATCAAGGTTTTTTTAGGGTTCTTTCCCTTCATTTGAAATATCTTCACGATCTTCCTTTTTGCCAACATCAACACATAATTCCTTGCCTTCATTTGAAATGTCACCAAGATCTTCCTTTATGGTATCATCACTTGATTCTTTATATTCACTTGAAATGTTTTCAAGATCACATTTAGAAATAATAAAATCAAGGGTTTTGGGAGATTATTTACCTTTAATGATATTGATGGAGTGATCTTCAATATCTCCCTTCTCCTTCTTTCTTTGATATGTCTCCTCTAGCTTTAGCCATAAATCCTTGGCGGAAGTGAAATTTTCCATTCTTTATTTGATAGGGCTTGAGATTCCACTAAGAATGGTCTTGAGAGCCAATGAATCATTTTTATTTCCTTCTCTTTGAGATGCAAACTTTGACTTATTCTTCAAAGGAATTGATCCACCAATGGTTTCCTTCCAAATGTCTTCTCCCATTGTCTTCAAATGTAGTCTCATCTCTATTCTCCAAGTAGAATAGTTTTACTCATCAAGGATTGGAACTTCATCATCCATTTGTGTCTCTATGGATATCCTTCAAGCTTTTTAAGGCTTTTAGTGAAGGCCCACTATTTTACCAATTGTTGGGCACACCGACTACACTGAGTGGGGGGGGTGAACAGTGTAGGGCTCTTTTTCCCAAAACTCCTTAGTTAACAATCACCATTAACTCATTACTCATTAGTGTCATTTATAACCAGTTAAATGTCAACACATATCAACAACATATATTAGCAATATATCATCAACAATTCATCACCATAAGGAACACAAAGAATACAAGATGTATGTACAATTGTCTTTTTATTACGGACTACAATCCTTGGGGTTTTTCAGCAACAACTGAATAGAGTACAACTCTACAAGAGAATGATATATATAATGCAAGAATCAACTTACACCCTCAACACCAACTGATATGAGGAAAAAATCCTCAATAGATATCAATTTGTACCATAAACAAGTGCATCAACCATGCAGCAATCCTCACAAGAAGCTCTCCACCAATACTCCAAAATATATTCTCACAAGAAGCTCTCCATTGATCCACAAAAAGGATGATTTACAAGAGACCATTTATATATTATTTATACTTTCATCCTCTAGGTCACTTAACCCATTTTTAGGTCACTTAAACCATTTCTAGGTCACTTGACCTATTTTCCTTATTTTAGGGTTAACCACTTTCCATAAATAGAAAGTTCTCCAATAGTTTATGATTTAAATATTCCTTCTTGATTTTGTCACCTTACTTTATCATTTCTTGATTTTGTCACTTCTCTTTATTATTTAAATAATCCACCTTGACTTTTTCACTTCACTTTATCATTTAAATAATGATTTATCCTTTTAGGTCAGTTTGACTTATTTGACCTTGGGGTCTTCAAGCCTTCATGTGGGGTTCCTTCATCTTCATAAGGACACAACTCTCAAACCATGAGGAGTTATGTGACATTCCACATACCACCGAAAATGGCATGACAAACTCTATCCATCTAGGATAGTTTCACCAACAATTTTCTTGATCTTCATCTCATTATTCCACATATAAGCATGGGTCCTCGAACCATTCTTCTAGGATATCTCAATCCACAAAGCGTCTTCCCATGAGGGATTTCACCATAAGGGGACCACTTTGGAGTTCATCCATTTGTGCACCTTATCAATTATGATAAGACAATAATGAGAGCATGGGTCCTCCAACCATTCTTCTAGGATGACTTGATCCATAAAGCATCTTCCCGTGTTGGATTTCACCATAAGGGGACCACTTTGGAGTTCATCAATTTGTGCACCTTATCAATCATGATAAGACAATAATGAGTCATCGATACATTTTTCCAAAAATGCATCATATACCAATGAAAACACATTGATCCATATTCATCATGTATCAATGACAGCTCATTGATCCATCTTCATCATATCAATGACAACTCATTGATCCATATTCATCTATGCATTCTCATCGAGGACAATACATATTACATTACATCAATAATCAATCAATCAATCCTTTGGCATCAATCAATCAGTTGACATCAATCAATGAAAACAATCAATCAAACCATTGGCATCAATGACAACATGATCCAACAATTGAAGATTTCCTTGTGTTGTTAGCCAAGCTTCAAGAGAGAAGAGGAGGAAACCAACAAGTACAATTAATTTCAGCAAAACCTCGCAGAGAGGATCCTAGATTCATTGTTATCACTAGAGGAGGCGTTGTTACAGGAGAAGATAGAGTGACCCCAAAAAAGACTACAGAAGAATCAAGGGTCAAAAGAGCTATGGAGAAGACACAAGTGTTTGATTCGAGGGAAGAAAAACAGACATTTGAAGAGGCAAGAAAAGAATTTGGAAGAGATCATGCTTCTTTATCAAAGACACAACCAGAAGTGAGATAATGTGGAATTCCTTTTCCATTTGATCAGTCTGCATCACTTGGAGAAGGAAAAGAGGTAAGCAAGCTTATGGAATTGTTATGTACTTGCATTAATCTGATTAAGGATGAAAGCATTGTACAAGAACTACAAAATTTGATCAGATAGTATGAGATAGGTAGGATATCTCCTCTGTTGAATAAAGCAGTACATCAAGTATCTAGAAAGATAAGGAAAAATAAGGAACTAAACCTTAATGCTCATATTGGATATTATGACATAGATTATGTTATCCTAGACTTAGGATCAGAAGTCAATGCTATGACAAAGAAGACCTGGGCACTGATGGGAAAACATAAGTTAATTTATTCCCCTATGAAGCTTAGGATGGATAACCAACAGGTAGTAAGCCCCTTTGGGAGACCAGAGCATGTCCTTGTGGACATCGACGAGGTCAATACATTTGCATATTTGTAGGTGATTAAGATATTTGATGATAGTTTTCCTTATCCTGCACTGTTAGGAATTGATTGGACTTTAATTCTATTATTGTTGAATTAAAGAAAAGAAGAATAGCATTTGAAGGTGATTGACTTAGGGTCATTGAACCTCTGGATCCTGATGAAGGTTGTAGATATAGAGAACCCATCAGAGAAGGAGTTTGTGCTTATGAACTAGAGAACATATATAAATTGATAGAAAGACAACAAGACTACATTAATCCTACAATAGATGGGAACTTAAGATGGAGAAGTGACAATGCATGCTCATCAGATTTGGAAGAAGCATGAGAAGGTGTGCTAGATTGACCAGGGAAGTTCGTTGGATTGGCACAAAAGTAAGCAATCTACCCACATTTGATGGTTTAAATCATTTAGAAACATTCTTGTCAGAATTTGAAGAAATTGTACCAGTACAACTATGACTGTTGGCATTGGATGAAGCTTTAAAAGAAACACCAACAAGATGGTGGGGAACACATAAGAAGAACATCATGGACTGGGTGCAATGTCTCACTTTGATAGTAATGCACTTTTTATAACAAGATGAAGGGTGTGAGGTTAGATACAGAGGTCAAATTTGTCCAAAGGACCATGTGCGAAGTTTTGAGGAGGCCTGGAGCAGCATCCCTTAAGAGCGGTGGGTGAATAAATTCATTAACACTTTGGACACAACACATATTAATTGGTATCTTCAAGTAGAAATATGCCTCACCACTTCAGATTGGTACAGTATGAATCAGAACTTTGTAGATACATTTTTATTTGAAAGTCAATACCCCTCAGTAGATCAATATTTACAAGTTGTAAGACAAAAAGTCTTTGAGGAGGCACTTAACCTCCCTTTGGATCAAGAAGAAGATGAATGGACTGCACCACTTTAGAAATTGCAAGGATGTTACAATATCAATGATGATGAAGAAGATTATCCTAGGAATGTGAACATTGCAGAGACAAAAGGACAAAGAGACGTAGAACGACCAGGAGTCGAACTACCTTTTATTGTACAACTAATCAAAATCAAGAAATTTAATATTGGAACAGAGAAATCACCTAAGCGTGCAAACATTGGAGATTATCGGGATGATGCCACTATTGAGAAGATCACAAAACTACTGCATGAGTATCATGACTTGTTTCCAACCAAGTTTATTGACATGAAGGGCATTAAAGGGCCAATATGAGAGATGACGATCCTCTTGAAACCATATGCAAGGACAGTCAAGAAGAGACCTTACATAATGAATCCCAAATATAAGCAGAAAGTTAAGATTGAATTAGAAAGAATGTTGGAAGAAGGAATCATAGAACCTATTGAAGAGTCAGAATGGTTTATCCCTATGGTGGTCCAAGATAAGAAGACAGGAGAGATAAAAATCTGTGTGGACTTGAGGAAACTTAATGATGCATGTTTACATGATCCATTCCCTACATCGTTTACTGACGAAGTGTTGGATAATGTGGGAGGATAGGAGGTTTACTCCTTCAAAGATGGATTTTCAAGTTATCACTAGATCAGGATTGCTAAGGAAGATCTCCATAAGAGCACATTTGTGAAAGAATGGTGATCTTACCAGTACAAAGTGATGCCTTTTGGACTGAAGAATGCACCGACCATCTTTTCTAGGTTGGTGGTTGAAGCATTCAATAAATTTTTACATAGGTTTATGGAAGCATATTTTGATGATTGGATTGTTTTTATCTTATTGAAAAATTATATTGAATGTTTAAGACCAATGTTGGATAAGTGCAGGAAATGTCATATTTCCCTAAACCTGAATAAGTGAATCTTATTTTCACCCTTTGGAGTGCTACTAAGCCATATTGTGTGTGAGCAGGGGTTGCTGGTAGATCCTTCCAATATTGTCATCATTGTTGATCTACCCCCTCCTACTTCAGTAAGATAGTTGCACATTGTCCTGGGACATACATGATACTATATAAAGTTCATCAAGGGCTATGCATAGATAACAACACCTATGGAGAAGTTATTAAAGAAATATTGCCAGTTCCAATGGTCAGAGGAATATCAATAGAGCTTTGACACACTGAAATAGAAAATTGTCACTGCGCCCATTCTGGTTTTCCCAGATTGGAGTAAGGAATTCCATGTGCACGTCGATGTGTCATCTATTACATTAGGAGAAGTGTTAGCAAAACCAAGAGTAGGAGATATTGACAATCCATCAGACTTTGCTAGCAGGAAGTTATCTACAACTGAGATAAATTACACTACCACTAAGAGAGAAGGTTTAGCCATGGTGTATGCACTGCAGAAGTTTCATCACTACTTGTTGGGAGGACACTTTAAGATGTTCACTGATCACTCTGCATTGAAATACCTAGTCAACAAGCTAGTGTTGGGGGAAATAATATGCAGATGGCTACTATTATTCCAGGAATAGATTTTTGAGATTGTGGTCAAGCTAGGAAGAATGAACAATGGTCCTGACCACTTGTATAGGTTAGAACATGGAGAGGAACCTACTAGTTTAGAGGATACACTACCAGATGAATAGTTGTTGGCCATCAGAAAGGTTGATGATCACTTCGCTAACATAGTCCAATTCTTATCTATAGGAATGACACCTCGTGAATATACCATCATTCATAAGAAAAAACTGGTAGTTCAAGATGCATATTTTTCACTTATAGCTGGACAAATTTATAAGGTGGGACCTGATGAGATCCTGAGCAGATTCGTTATGGAGGAAAAAATACCATTGATTCTGGCAGAAGCACATGAAGGCATCACAGGAGGACACTCTGCAGGAAAAAAAATAGCACAAAAGGTTCTTAGAGCTAGCCTTTGGTGGTCCTCTTTACACAAAGATGCTAAGGAATACTATAGAGCCTGCGATCTATTCCAAAGAGTTGGGAAACTTTCCAGAAGAGATGAGATTCCTTTAGCACCTGAGATAACTTTGAAGACATTTTAGAAATGGGAAATTGATTTCGTAGGACCTATCAACCCACCCGGCAAGTGCACAGGAGTAAGATACATCATCACTGTGACAAATTATTTGACCATATGGGTAGAAGCAAGAGAATTCAAGGACTGTAGTGAAACTACATCTACACGATTCATATTTGATGATATCATAACTATATTTGGATGCTCGAAGATCCTTATGAGTGATCAAGGTACACATTTTATTAATAATACTATTGAATCCTTGACTTAGGAATTGGAAGTCCACCATCAGAAGAGCACACCTTACCACCCACAAACCAATGGTATAGTCAAATATTTCAATAAGATCTTGGAGAAAACGCTGACAAAGATTTGCAGTGTGAACATAAATGATTGGCATTTGAGAGTACCAGCAGTATTATGGGCTATAGAATCACTTGTAAGAAGTTGATGATGTGATGCAGGAGCATCTCTCCATGCCAAACATATGCCAACCAGCCAACCCACATTAGCACACACATTCAATGAGGAGAAGAGGCGCCAACCCTCTCACATTTTAAAATTTGAATGTAAATGTAATTAAATGCATGTAAGGTCATTGAGCCATGAAGTCGCACCTTTGCCTAGGCATAGCTATAGGTAGATTTAATGGTTGTAAGGATGCAATCTAGCTCTGATTCAGACTAGACAACCCATTCAATTGTAGAGTTAATGCAGATTGAATAGGGTAGGTAGATTGGAGGGAAGAGCTCAAAGAGCCCCCTCACGTAAAATATTTTTGGGGATCTATTTTGAGAGAGAGGATGCATAGAGTAGAGAGAGTAGAGAAGGAAGGAGAGACGAGACTCTCTTGCAGTCCGAGCTCAAACACATTGTAAAGAGGCATTTTCAGATTAATACAATTTGAGCAGTTTTTCCTGCATATTATCTGTGTTGTGTGAATTTTTTCATGTGTTCTTTGTATGATGTGAATGTATGTTGTAGATGTGCATTTGCAGGGACATATAGGTTCTGCTATTTTTTAGGTTGTTTGATTTAAGGTTTGGGGATCTTTGAGGCTTCATACCAGAAGGGTGTCACAGAACACTGTGGGTTCTGATAACCAGTGCTAGAGAGCACTTCCAATTCTGCGAAATTTGGACAAGGACGTGCCAAGAGGGCATACCAACTGAAATAATTGACTCAGAAGAAGACCTCAAGGTTTTTGAATACCTTGGAGGTGAGACTGTGTAGAGGAGGACACAGTAGAAGAAAAAATCTATGAGGAGTTCTATAGAGCTCTGCTAGGAGGGCATTGAGATTATGCACAGGTTGCATTAAGGAAGGAAATGTGTTGTGAGTTCAATAAGAAGTCAAAATCACTGAGGATTCTAGACACTCTTCCAAGAGGGCATTGAGTAGGTACCAGAGCGCACAAGAAGAACTCTTTTGAGTTCTGAAACAGAGAAGAGACCAAGGGGAAGGATCTTCATAGGGTTGCTAAACACCCTGCAGACTCAACAATAAGGTTGCTTGAGAAAAGGAGTGCCAGGAGGACATCAGATTCTCCATCTGAAGGAGAAGGAAGGAAAAGGGTGAAGTCCCTTTAGAGATCTGAGTATCGGAGAATCTTAGAAGAGATAGCACTGAGTTAGCATGTAGAGATTCTGCAAGGTGTGCAAGAGTTGTGGAAACCTTTTAAGGTTTCAGAGAAGGTCAATCTCAGGAGGGAGAGTGATTTTACGCACATAGGCCACAAGAGGTTGCAGAGGCCAAAAGGGAGAACTCTTTGGAAAGTTTAAAGTCTCGAAATCTCAGGAGAGCACAACTGTCGTCTGATCAGGCCTAGGGGAAGATCTAGACCATTGAAGTTTCCACATCCAGGGAGCAGCGGAAGAACATGTTTGAGCCGTCAGATCGAGGTACATGGAACGATAGCTGTCAGATTTGTGGAAAGTTGCATGAGGTTTAAATCCTCACGTGCAGAGCATAGAATCCAAAAAGTCCCAACAGGGTAAATGTGTCAGGATTTTGGTACTTTGGGATTTCAGAGGTCCTGATGACGAGAGATCAGGGAACTTCATAGTGAAAGTCCCGAAATAGCAGAAGGAATCTGAGAAGTCCATCTAAGAAGGAAACATGTCGCGAGATCTCCATTTCGGGGATTCGGAGACCAGGAAACATAGAAGGGAGTCTTTCGACTTCTCAAGTGGCGAAGTCCCGAAATGATCTAGACCCTCCATTCAAGAGAGGACACATGGAAAATATCGGGGAGTCCACCAGGATTTCAGATACCAGGGATTCAAAGGAACAAAGGAGAAGTGTCATAGGGGTTGCGATGTTTCGAAACGCGAAACCCCGAAAATCTATGGGAGAAGGACCATTTCGGTACTTTGGGTACCGGGAACTTGTAGGAACAGAGGTTGATGCAAGGAGATTTGTGAAGTTCAAAAACATGAATTCTCGAAAGAGGAGAAGGAGCATTGCCGAGTCATGAGGGCAGAAGCCAGATTTTAGCATACCGAATATCGAGATTTCGAAAATCCCGAGGATGAGAGATTCAGGATCTTAAGGAGGAAACCCGAAATGATCAGGGTCATCGATTCAATAATGGACCGTGACGATTGATCTCAGTCAGGCGTAAAAAGAGCCATATCGTCACTTTGACATTTCAGATACCGTAAGTGCGAGAGAGCAAGGGCAGAGGAAGCCTTGCAATGAGAAAGCCTGAAATGAAAAATTTTGAAAGCGTTGGAGGAAGCCAGCATTTTCGGCATATCGGAGTTCGGAACTTCAGGAGTTCTAAGGACAAGAGATCCAAGCACTTTGGCATCGGAGAACCCTGTAATGGTTGGATTTACTGTTTACATAAATTTATTTTGATAACTAAGACAGAAATTCAATAACACAAAAATTTTATAAGAGTAACTTCCGTAACTCAATTTTTACTATGAATAATAATTTTTTTTTTACATAATACAACAATGAAAAATTTGAGAGAAATACCTTAACTCTGATGCTAATTTCCATTGCCAGCTGCCTTGCTGTTGCTCTCCTTCTACCTACTACACAGTCCAGTCCTGTTGCAAACACAGAAAAATAATTGCCCAAAACTATTGTCCACCCTGCCAACTAGATAAACGACCTAGCTCCAGGATATCTACGGATATCCTGGCCCTCCGAGCCCAAAACCTCTAGCAACTCAGTGCTTGCCTGATCAATATGTCACCACCAGTAAATCCCGTGCCTCAATCTGAGCACCCCAATCTCACAGCCCCTCTTAGCTCTCTGCAATACTCAGAGCTCTCCAAACTCATGGCCAACTTCCCGTAGAATGATTCCTCCTCCCAACTCTTTCCCCCCCCTTATTCCTCCTTCACCGCCTTTCCCCCGCATTTACCTCCTCACCTAAATCCTTTATTACCCTTATCCATTCCCATTAATTCTTTTATCTTCTCGGGATTCTTATTTTATCCCTTGTTGTATACGCAATCCACTTTGTATCATATTCCATTAATTAAATACCTTATCCCATTTATTTAATGCT
>SNQJ01S0002122.1:290247-327805 GCA_010110895.2 Picea sitchensis | reverse complement strand
CATTTTCCACCGCCTCCGCTACTGAAGACAGCTTCCACATCCTCACCATAGCTCTTATCCTAGGGTTCAATCCATAGATGAAGCGCTCTGCCTGTCGCTAGTCGTTATCCATATACGACACATATTTGACCAGTTCCATAAACCTGATCTCATATTCTTCTACCGTTTTGTTTCCCTATACTAAGGCATCAAATTCCCCAACCTGTTGTTCCTCGTAGTACGCCAGTAGATATTTCCTCCTGAACCTCTCCTCGAAAAGTTCCCAAGACACTGTGTCTAGAGTAAGGTGCAGTTGTCTTTCCAGGTTACCCCACCAGTTCAGGGCGTTGTCTCTTAACTGAAAAATGGCGATCTTTGCCTTTGAGTAGGACGCATAGTCCCTTAAGGAAAAACACCTGGTCATGCCTTCCAACCATGCTTCCACGCGTTCACTGGCGCGACCTCCGGCAAAATCCGGAAGTTTGATCTTCTGCAACTCTCGCGTGATGTCTTCAGGTGGAGGTCCTCCCCCTGAATCCCTTGATGCTTCTAGATTACCCGTTCCAGACAGTGGGGGTTCTGCTTCAGTCCCTGTCGGTTGTCGCCCCTTTAAAGTCTCGTTGATGGCTTCCAACGAGCGCAGTATGAGGGCCAGTTCGGGTGATGGCAGTGGTGGCACTAGCGGTGCTTGCGACGAAGCTCCCTGCCTCGACTCCCTCGAGTCCTGACCATCCTGTATGCTTTGACCTGCATCAACCAAAGTTGTCAGGGTGAGTTCCAGGATGTCTCAAATTGGTGCTACTCAAACTAGAAACAGGGTTAGGCGTAAGAATCCGGAAGTTTGATCTTCTGTAATCTCGTGATGTTCTCAGGTGGAGGTCCCTCTGGAATCCCCTTTGATGCTTCTAGATTACCCGTTCCAGACAGTGGGGTTCTGCTTCAGTCCCTGTCGGTTGTCGCCCCTTTAAAGTCTCGTTGATGGCTTCCTAACGAGCGCAGTATGAGGGCCAGCTCAGTGATGGCAGTGGTGGCACTAGCGGTGCTTGCGACGAAGCTCCCTGCCTCGACTCCTCGAGTCCTGACCATCCTGTATGCTTTGGACCCGCATCAACCAAAGTTGTCAGGGTGAGTTCCAGATGTCTCAAATTGGTGCTACTCAAACTAGAACAGGTTAAAGTGTAAGTTTTCTTGCATACTTGTCTGAAACAGACATTACCCCATTGGGGATTGGCTAGGTTAGGGGTTAGGTTTAAGCATCTAAGCTTGCTTTCTTCACCCCTAAAAAACATATTGGTTTTCTGCCCTTTAGCTACGTTAGCCTTGCGCCTATATGCTTATGCTCCTAGTGCATATGATGCCTCCTTCCCGCTTGTCCAGTCTGGAGCCCCTTTTAATTCACGCTTACAACTTGACTAAAAAATGACTTCCAACCTTATGTTTATCAATTTCATTAACTGCATATGACACCCTCAAGATTATGTGCACCTTCGCTATCGTTTTCCAGACGCTGAGCACATTCCTTTGTGGCTCCCTCCATTTACCGCCTTTACGCTTGATAACTTAAGGACCTGTATGGCTCTTAAAGGTGTTTGATAGTTTGGCATGTGGTCTTTGGTATGATAGTTAAAGTATTCAAATGTTAAATTAATTAGAGAAACAACGCATGGCGCGTTGGTATGGTGGATTTTGTAAAGACTCGATCGGTGGGGAGGTCTGGGTTCAAATCTTACCACTCTATTTACCCTATACCTAGCCCTATATTACCTCAAACTTCTTAACTAATATTTTATTAAACTCATTACTTAACTTAACTTAACTTAGTTAATTATTAGTTTAATAGTTTAATTATTGTTACTTAATTTATCGAATAAACTTTATTAATTTTATTAATGTATCATTTTATTAGTTTATTAATATTTATTTCATATAGTATTTATTTATTATATATACTTTTTAAATTTATATCGTAAATAAAGAGAAATAAATACTATTATTTGCTAAATAATTAAAATAAACTCGACTTACCCAGCTACGTGCATTTTAATATTATTTAACAAAAAAAAAAAAAAAAAAAAAAAAAAAAAAAAGACCTTTTAACCCTAACTTTACTATTCCTCTTTCACTTTTTAAAATGCGAGGAGGCTAGTATGCCTCCATGGTTAACCTTCCTCAATACTAACACCAAGAACGGTGGGTGAATTGTGTTTCTACATCAAGTGAATTTATATGTCCAATTGTTATTATTTACGCTTGTTTCTTCATAGCTACAATTTTCCTCATAACAATAGTTTTTAGTTTTCCCTGCGTCCTTCAATTCAGGAAGAAATAGGCAAGTATAGAGATAGAGATGTACATATACATTTGATGTATTTTGAGTGTCAGGTTTGTGTCCACAAACAACTTGGTTTATTAGGTTGTCTCCTTACAAATTTGGTGATGGTTTCGGGACTCAGGACAAACCGAGACATGGGCGGAGCAGCTAGCGAGTAAAACCCCGCGGTCAAGAATAACTGTATGCAGGGCGCAGGAGTAGAAGCCATATATTTTGAGCCAATGTCTTTTGGTGTTCTGAGAAAAACGTAAGGAGTGTATAATTTATATTTATCTATTTGAGAGGGATTGTACCATTCATTCATTTCTTTGCAGTTACCGGTAATTTTTTTTAGAGTCTCTTATGGTTATGGTCCTCCACAAGTTGCATCTTCAAGTTGAAATTGTGCAGGTCGATATATTTACATGGTTCTGAAGGGTGTTTGAAGGCAGTATTCAGTGAGGTGATTTTCCGTGTAATTGTGCAGTCTATTTCAGAAAATTATATAAGGTAAACAATGAGGTCGAAATTCCAAAATCTGCAAGTGCCAATACCAACTACAATAATGAGTTTATGGTTTGCCATATCGACTTCATTGATGGTGAGAACCCTAGATAGAATACTGGAAACAATGAAAGAAGTATCGTTCCTATATCCACACATGAAGTGCCATTCCGCTGCTGGGTGTTGTTGGTAAGATGTCTACCTCAATAGCTGAAAGATGTCTACCTCAATAGCTTCTCTATGCATTTGTTAGGGAAAATGCATTTTTCTCCCCTAAAATTCCCTAAGACTGTTTTGGATATTCCTCTTTATTGTGTCAAAAGACGGCTTCAACGCAGATCATTCTTACTCACAAATGTCCTGTTGAAGCGAGGAATTGAGTCGTTCCAACAAGGTATAACCTTAGCCTTGTAATGTTCTGAAGGAATTCGTTCTTCCTTAACCTTAGTCGAATAGAATTTATATTGGTCTGTAGAAGTGTAATTATGCAGTATATTTCAGAAAATTATATAAGATAAACTAACTTTCCTGAGGAGGTATGGCATGGGCGCTAACTCAAACCCCAGTCTCCAAGGCAGTATGGGTGATACACTGCCACTGGGAATCAACTTTTCAAGCTCAAGAAGTTATGGCGGCACCTCTTCAGCAAGGAGATTAAATTACCATGATTCATTTGGAAATCCATAGACGCACAAGTTCCCCTTGTTTGGGGAACTTGTGCCTCTATGGATTTGTTTGGGTCACCCTGTAGATAAAACTCCTCCACATCTCTTGTAAGCGCTTTTATCAATCCATTTTTGCAGCTCTTGAAGTCTTTAAATACTCCTTCCACAATATTTGCATTCTCCTCCAGGCAAGTCCGCATTGATTCCACTAGCCTTAGGGTCTCGTTGGGTATTATATCCCTCGGGTCTAAGAACAAACAACCAACATTCATGGAAACCCTAGTCCACTTAACACGTCCACTTCGTGGAAACCCTAATCTTTGGAATCTGTTGTGTTAACCATTGGAGAAGGTAAAACGCAAACATGGACCAAGCAACCATCGTTGGAGACGAACTAACTATTGGCATTCCAAAGAACGTTGGAATTGAACATTTCTTTTGCAACAAATCTTGGATTGTGCAACGAAACAACTACAGAGAGCAACGTCCAGCCCATTCTAAATTAGAAATAAAACACTTAGTAAAGCCGGTGTTTCTGACCCTTCTTCTGCCTGCCTGTCATCTTTTTCCCTTTGTGTGGAAGGTTAAATTGTCATCTCTAATTGAAAGCACTTGTTTCTGAAACTAGGTAGGCCCTTCTAGCCAACCCATAAGGAATGAATCACTTACTTACTCGTGCACATCCTTTCTCCTATTCATCAAAGAGAACCCTGATTCGTTCTCCACTCGGCCGGCCTTCATTCTGTCATCCAAATGAAGATGACCTCTTAGCTATGCTATGTGGATTTCGATTCACACTCGTTCTCACCCTTGACCTTTCAATGGTCACTCGTACGTCCAACCAAGCATAAAAAATCTATTACTATGCGCAGGTGCATTATATTTTATTGGAACAAAGCGATATTGAGGAAATGCTATATCTACATGTTCGAGAATATATATAATACCACTTAAAGCTATAATACTACTTCAATAAAGGCTGTCGTAGATAGGAATCCTTAGAGGATCGGTCAACATGCTTTCTCTGCTTCCTCTATCATCAAACCCTATACCGACTCTCTCGTATCCCTTTCTCAACACTTGGTCCTCTTCTCGACATATCCCCCACCATCTCTTTCAATGCGATACGCATTTTTTCAAATAGGATAGGCTGAAAATGTTTTTAATGTTTCTGGGTCAAAGGTGAAAAAAAATTAGCGAGAAAGTGTGAGAGGAATTCATAAGAGATGAGGGTTGAAATCATACAACTTTATAAGAGATATTCATGTGCATTTGTTGCCTTAACCTATGCGACTTCATGGAAATGATTCAAAGTGGCTTCCTATATATATTACAAAGATTATTATTGTATTGCACGAATTGTTGGGAGGAGTCATGATTTTGATTGTCATAAAAATATAACACTGCTCTGAGGAGACTCGAAGTGTATGCAAGGGAATATGGTTGTCTGTAATTCTCTCCCCCTCTGGGTGAGTTGAGATCCAGCATGCAAAGCTTTTCCCATTCAACTATATATATGCATATTTTCATTTTTTTTGCTTTATTTAATTATCTCCATTTCACTCATATGCATACTTTTACTTACCTGCGAATTGTTTGCGAATGTATCACAACCATTAGATGAGCCAGTAAACTTTATATAAGAATCCATAGAGCATATTTGATATTTTAACCAGGAATCGTTGATTTTGGCCTTTTTTTTTCCAGATTTTATCCATACTGGTAACAACCCTAATAGTTAAAATTCATAGTTAAAATTCGTATTGCATTTATTTTTATTTTATTTCTATCATTATTAAACTTTATGTGTTTTGTGTGCAGGTTAAGCTGGATTTCACTAACTAAACCTTCTTATTTAGGCCCTGGTTCCATTTGAACCGTGGCCTCGGATAAATTCTCAATCAGAATGGATGTATCACCTACATCGATTTATTTTGATAACTAAGACATAAATTCACAACATGCAATTTATAACAAGAACTTCCTCAGAACTCAATTTTTACCAGAATAATGTCTTTTTTACATAATACAACAATGAAAAATTTGAGAGAAATACCTTAACTCTCTCGATAATTTCCGCTAAGCCTGCCTTGCTTCCTCGCTTCCCCGCTACCTTTCTATACAATCCATTCCCTCATGTTGCTAACACATAAAAATAATTTCCCAAAACTATTGTCCACCTTGACAACTAGGAAAACGACCTAGATACAGGATATCTACGGATATCCCGACCCCCATGCCCAAAACCCTAGCAACGGATGCTCAGCTTAATCAATATGTCACCACCAGGCAAAATCCTGCCTCAATCTAAGTACCCAATCTCACAACCCTATCGGCTCTCTCTAATACTCAGAGCTCTCCAAACTCATGGCCAACTTCCCGTAGAATGCTTCCTCCTCCCAACTCCTTTCCCCTTATTCCTTCACCGCCTTCCGGTGATTTACTTCCACCTAACTCTTATTACCCTTATCCATTCCCATTAATTCTTTTATCTCCTCGAGACTTATTTTATCCCTTGTTGTATATGCAATCCACTTTGTATCATATTCCATTAATTAAATACCTTATCCCATTTATTTAATGCTCCTTATCTTTTATTTAATGTTTGTTATCCCAATTTATATAATGTAGTTTTACTATTTAGATTATCAAAACTTTAATAATTCTTTACTCACATACCAAAGATGAGTTGATCAATAATTAAATAACCATTGATGCTATGAACAATTAATTAATGATAATTAATTTAGTTAATATTATATAATAAACAATTTTTAGGATTATGTTATTAAATAAATTATACTCACAATCATGGGGTCATACAAACCCGAAATAGCGAAAAGAGGAAGAAGTTGGGGAAATGTATTTTTGGATACCAAGATTTGATATTTCTAGATCCTGTGGAGGTAGGATCGAAAGACGGGTAACTTAAAAGCTCAACCCCAAGGGAGATAGGGTAAAGTCGGGTAACGGGAATTTTAGCATTCTCGCATATAGATTTTCGAGCCCACGGACAAGAGGTCGAAGCTTTGCATAAGATGAAACCCAAAATAAGTACTTGTGATCAGATGTAGAGTGGTCATGGACTAAAGGATTTCAGCCTGGCTAAGATGAAGCCAAGCAAATTCTTCGTAATTTTGGCTTTTCAAGATTGAGGTTGAAGAGTCAAGGGTTCTCGACATCAAGACTCGGGTAGTCTTGAAACCCAAAATTGTTTGTTAGGAAAAAAGTCGACGGTACAAAGGTCGCGGGATGTAATAGCTAGCAATTTCAGACTGGGGCCATTTGAAGGTTCCGGTAGGGATCTGAAAGAGCCACTTCGGATCAGTGGAGGTTTGTGAATGATCCTTAGACCGAGAAGTCACGCAGAACCCCGCCAAGGTGGGGTGTCAGCCACAATGTAGACTTCCTTTAAGTTGGTTTATGGTCTAGAAGCAAGAAATTTATGGAATATTTAATTGCTATCTTAAGAATTGCAATATTTACGGATATGGATGACATAGGCATTGTGCAAGACATACTTGAGGAGTTGGTAGAACTCGAAGAAGACAAATTCATTGGAGGATTTCACTAGCAGGTACAAAAAGAACGAGAAAAAGCTTACCATGACAAAATATCAAGAAATCCTTGAAGCAAGGAGATATGGTATTGGTATATGGAAACAAGTTCATGAAACATCTAGGAAGTTCGTGACACATTGTCTTGGGCAATATGAGGTTGCCTATGTTACCGAAGGAGGACCTGCAATTGAAGACTCTTAATGGAGAATGGAAGAAGGTTTGGTAAATGGAGTTGGTTGAAATTTTACTACGACAACTAGTTTCATAGCCTTAGTGCTAACAAGAAGAAGGGTCTAGGTATTAGGTGCAGTTGAAACTGGGTAGCAGAAACATAAAATAAAGTCTACACAAGGAAGGGAGGAACGACGAGGTCACAAATACTTTATGTGAAGCTTGAAGATCTAAGAGAAACAATGGTCTGGGGATTCTAGTGCCTTGGGACGAAGCCACAGGCAGGTTAGGGGCCTCAAGGTCTTTGGTTATGGAAGAAAGTGAATATATGAAGAAAGAGAATATGAACTGCAAGTGTAAGGCACATTGACCGAGCATTGGGCTCCATGGTCAAAGAAGAAGAAATAAGGAGTGAAGTAAGGGAAATCTAGCCATTGAATGAGAAGAGAGAGGATGACATATCAACAAGGAAATAGATCATGGAAAACTCAGCAAGAAAGCTAAGAAAACTGCCAACGAAAGTGCTTTGACTTCGCAGGAAAGAAGGAACTAATGCTCATGTTAATCCCCCAAAACATGGTCAAGTTTACCTAGGGTTTTAGACCTAGGGTTTTGTATCTAGGGTTTTGACACCTAGACATTTGTCGTTGTAATGTATAAAATAAAGGTCTATAGGACCTAGGACGAGTTGGTCGTTGGTTATCCACTTTTCGTTCGAGGAGATTTCATCAATGTTGGTTGTCGATAGTTGTGATTGTTGTGTTGAGAGAAATAATGTGAGTCCAGATTGTAATATCTTCACTAGGTGAATATCAACCCTACCGCTAGGTTCCTGTGGAGGGGAGATAGAGGGTGAGAGAAAGAGAGAGAGATTTGGTAAGCCACGCAGGCAGATAGAACCCAGATGTTTTCACCCAATACTAAGAAACACATACTGGTGGATCGAAGTCCTAGGGGAGAGGGTGAACCTACATATATCTTTGTTTTTCCATTGATGTTGTTTTATTTTACCATACACCTATTATTGCATCATTGTGTTAGATCTGAGTCATAGCTCACACACTAGGCCTATGGGAGATAAAGAATAACTAGATATCTATGCATTTTTCTTTGAATCCACTTTGCATTTCCTCTTGTTGTAGACACACATATGTCCTAAACCCCTTATCGCTATCAAAGGTGAGACTACATCTTATGTGTGTTGTATTTAAAGGGCTTGTAGTTAGGGTTTGTTGGTGCTATGTTAGAGTTGAACCCTGGCTCGTGCCAACAAACTCAAGGCGTAAAAACACTCTATAAAAACATTTCATTTAAACCTTTGATGCCCGACACTATTCTTTTGAGCCTTAGAATCAATCTCGAGAACAACATCTTTTTTCATTGCCCGGGATGAAGAATCAAAATCATTTTCCCTGGGTGAATGACAAAGTTAAATTTTGATCTTTACGGTGAACAAAGATTGAATACGTGAAAATGTTCATTTTTTCACCTGGTGACTCCATTGTAGAAAAATATGGCCTTCAATCAAAATACTAGGAAAACCTTGCATCTAAAAGTAGACTATGCCGGATCCCAAAAATTTGTTAATCCTCAATATTGGCTCATTTTCACCCCCTTAATTGGGGTACATATATTAGTAATGTTATTTTTATTTATGTCAACTTTGTGGCCATTAGTTGTAATTATACCTCCTAGTTCCATATATACCAAGGATACATTTTCATTTTGAATCATCTTGTTCTGAACATTTAAGCGTAAAGGAGATTGCCCCCAAGAGGCTTCGTTATCTGAAATTATCTCTTTCAAGGCATTGAGTACTTTTCCAGGTTTTCATGCTATATTGATATTTGGTTCTTAACATATGGTATCGAGCTCAAGTTCTTGGGGTTTCGCTACTACATCCTAGACACCTTGGCATTTTCAATTATAATGTTTTTTCTACAACATTTCAGAAGGAATGGCTTGAAGGATATTTAGTATATAGAATAAGGTACGTTGGTTTAAAATTTTATCTCTTGAGGCTTTATACTTTCTGAGATACAACTGCATGAAAGATAGGGTTCTTGAATCATCCCTAATCGAAATAATAAGGAATTTTCACTATAAAACAATTTCTGTAATGTTTCAGACCCTAAAATCTGAGCCCATTTATAGAAATTAGTAAGTATCTTTGGTAAAAATTTCAGCTTCGAGGTCATCTTAAATTGTAGATACACCCCGTAAGATAGGGTATCCCACTAGTCCCATTGACCTGTCTCAAGAAGGTGTCCTGTAAAACAATCATAACTTCTTCCCAGAGTATCCAAACTGAGTGGGACTATTTCATTGGATCGTGGACACCAGAAGTATTTATGGTGCCAGTTTCAGAATTTTATATATCACTCACTTCGTGGGGCACAACTCATGCAAGTGAGATCCTTGAAACGACGTAAATCACAAGTTGTGGGGAAGCCACCATAAATCCCACTTGGCACATCCACTTCTGATCAGACCCGGTACGCGTAGAATAAATATCGTAGAACTACATAAGAAATTTTCATAATCTGTATAATAAACTTGGGAGATACAACGAAGAAATATTGTTCAGCGTAACCACCTCAAAATCAAGGTTCAAAGTGATACTTTGGCCAACATGCCACCAAAAGGAACTTCTACACCAAATAAGCCTCTAGGAAATCCTAATTGGACCTTTTGATGGACCAGGAAGAAATGCGTAGGGACATAAATGAACGCATAAAGAATATGGATTCAATGGAAGTTGCTGGATACCAAGATGGATTCAATGGAAGCTAAGCTGGATACTCAAGATGGATGGTTTTAAAAGGGGAGATCATGGAAGTATTGACAAATCTCGTGGAATGTAGAAGACACCCGAAAGTGAAAAATGCATCCCATGAAATTCATGATGAGGACATAAGGAAGGTGAATCAAGCATCGAGAAACCCAACTTTGGTTTGAAGACCAACCACGCTCCTAAGATTGGATATAAGGAAAAGTTTGATGAAAAGGACCAATCACATGGATACTTCTGCATGGAGCATTTCTTTGATCTCCATAATGTGCCACATAATAAATAAAAGGTAACAAATGTTTCTTTATATTTAGAACCTAATCAATTTGTATGTATCACTTGATTTTGTTCTCACAAATCACTTGTCACTTGACAATTTTCACGGAAGAAATGATAGCACACTATGAGGGATACAAGGAGCAACACCTCTTTAGCCAATTGATAAATCTCAAGCAAAAGTGGTTCAAGCATCGAAAGCACATTGAGAATCCTCCAAAGATCAATATTGAAGCAACGACATTCCATATGAGAAATCCTTGATTATGTATATATAGAACTTTAAAGGATACAACATTCAACATGAGGTTTGTCTTTGGAAACCCAAATCATTGAGAATGCATTTAAGGTGGCAAGAAATGCTGAGTAAAATATGGCTATGCATACTAGAAGGACCAATCCCAACATCTATAGAGAGAACAATTCTCCTTCTTAAAACCCCTCAACCCACAAGGTTGACACCTCAACAATTGGAGGAAAGAAAACAAAGGGTTTATGTTTAATTCAGATGCCAGGGTACAAGAAGGAACATAAGTGTGGTGAGAATAAATTATTCTACATAGATTGTGAAGAGGAAGAAGAACAAAAACAAGAACCATCTCAAGATGAAAACGAGAAGCAATTTTGTCTGAAGATTTGAATCCCACAATATCGTGCAATGCACTGGCTGGAATTATTAGAACTCCCTCAAACCCTCAAGATCGCAGTATACATCAAAAAGAAAAAGGCATTAGTCCTAATTGATTCTCAAGGCATTCTCATAATTTCATTCACTATAAATTAGCCAAAGATCTCAATTTCTTTATATCCAAAGGCCAAAGCTCAAGTAATGATTGATGGAGGAACCATCAATTGCTCTTTAAAATGAAATAAGATCAATCTTTACTATGGGGAATATGTAATGAATAGTCCAATGATTTCATACCCATGGGTGGTGCGATGTTGTAATTAGGAATCCAATGGTTACAATCACTAGGGACAGTGGCTTTTAATTTCAACCGCGAAATTTCTCATTGGAAGGAAAATAAATTGAGTTAAAAGGTATCATTGTGGAAACCCTGTATGTTAAGCCTAACGGCATGACAGTACCTGACAAGGGCATCAAGGACATTGCATAACCATGCTCACTATATGTTCAAACATCTAAGCCATCTATTCCTCAAGATCTCCAAAGATCATTGATAAGCATTCCAAAGCATTTGAAGATATCTCAAAGGTCTTCCACCCACCTCAAAATCATGATCATGAAACCACCTACTCCTGGGAGTGTTCCTCCCAACATCAGGCCAGCTATAGATACCTTAATGTAAGAGTGAAATTGAGCACATGGTTTAAGAAATTTTAGAGGGTTGTCACATAGACCTAGCCAAAGCTCCCCACTGCACTGCTGGAAAATGGCATAAGATAGCTCATGCATGCATGTGTCCATAATATGAGAGCTCAACAAGATCACTATTAAAGATAAGTTTCCCATTCTCATCATTGATGAATTGTTAGATGAACTACATGGAGCAATCTATTTCACAAAAATTGGATCTTCGCTCAGGGTATAATTAGATTAGAAATTATACAAAGAAGATATCCCAAAACAACATTCAACTCATGAAGGCCATTATGGAATTTTGGTCATGCCTTCGGTCTTTACAAATGCACTTTACACATTCCAAGGGTTAATGAATTCCTTTTTCAGGCCCTTCCTTCAAAAAATTTGTGTTAGTATTTTTGATGATATACTAATCTATAGAAAGTCTTGGGAGGATCATGTGTGACATGTTGACAGGGTACAACAACTACTAAAGTTGAGAAAAAACTATATGCAAAACCATTCAAATGTTTCTTGGAGTAAAGGAGGTAGAGTATTTGGGTCATATTGTATCTCATGAAGGTGTCAAGGTAGACCCTAACAAGATTAAGGCCATGATGGACCTGCCAATTCCAAAACATTAAAGAATCCGAGGATTTTTTGGGTCTGACAAGTTACTATTGCAAGTTTGTTTGAAACTATGGAGTACTAGGTATAACTTAATGGCACCAACTAAGAAGGATGCATTTTCATGGACTCCAGAGGAAACCAAAGATTTTGGAACAACCTAAAGAGGTGATGTACAAAGCCCCCGCCTCACCAATTCGCACTTCACAAAAACCTTATTGTAGAATGTGATGCCTCGTGAAATGGAATTGGTGTCGTCAGAATGCAAGAAGGAAGGCCCCTAGCTTTGAAAGCTCCACCACCTATCCACATTTCTTTGGTTATTATCAAGATGATGACATGATAACACATGGTGATAGAAGATCTCACTCTTCACTAAGATCATTTTCATGGAGAAAGTTACACTTATCGCCTTCCTCAAAATGATTAATCTCTTTAGACAAGCAAGACGCTAGTCGATATATATCGCTGAAATACATGGTTTCAGGTCGCATTCACCGACCGGACCTTCCGACCGCAGGTTAAAGGTCTGTGGCGGAATGATTCTATGAGAGAACGATATATTCTCGATCTTCTAGAAAGGAATCTCTAGAAGGATGAGTTGGAGTCTGAAAATGTCACGAAATTAATGAATCTCTAGATATCTTGGGATTATATTCTATCTAAGTAACTAAACAATCCTTTCCCATATATTGAAGAGATGATTCATGGAAGCAAGGTTAACAATAACAAGAAGAAGAACAAGTAGCAAATTAGCAAGAGTAAGATATTGGAGAATCTGGTGAGCTATTGTGGCTGAGAATTGATGTCGGCAATTAAGTAGAGACATCCACAAGGTTATCACAAGTAGTGGAAGTTCTTCGTGCATAAGGAGTACAAATGTGTGTGTGTCAAAGCTAGGAGCCATTGAGCAGACCGACATCAAGTCTCAGGTTGTATCATTTTTCTTCATTTAATATAATACATGAATATGTCCCTTTCCCATAATGATGATGTCATCTTTATTACATGATTCCCAGGATCACATGTATAGTTTAGAGCTTTGAACATATTAATGCTTTGTTGTGGGATTGGTTTGTGTTGTTGTGATTGGACGACGCGAGAGCATCGTAGCAGAGTGGGGATCAACAGATATAAGGAGAGATTTTACAAGTAAGTATATTATTCTTCCTCTCTCTTGTCCATTCAACACTCAAAAACTAGGGAAAGAGTAGTATTCCCTGTCACGTTTGTTCCGTATCCGGTGCGGATTCCAGGAGATTGGTCTCAGGTCCCGACTCAATGCACTTATCCTTGAACAACCACTCAAGGGAAAAAGACTTACAAAACCCATTTATGAGAAATAAATGATGGAAATAATACATGCATTGAAGAAATGGTGTCCTACCCAATTGTGGTGGCAATCAAGGTCAAAATAGATCATGATAGTCTTAAATACTTCTTGGAACAAAGACTATCTTGAGAAGAACAACAAAAATGGGTAACCAAGATATTGGGTTATGATTTTGAAATCGTCTATAAAAAGGGGAAGAAAAATGTTGTGGCAGATGCACTCTCAAGAAAGGATGAAGAGGTTGAGGCCTTTCTCTGTTCCATCTCGATCATCCAACCCGATTGGATAATAGAAGCAAGGGATGAATGGAAGAATGACGAAAAAGCATGGACTCTCATTCAAAGGTTGCACTAGGATTCCAGTGCATCAGATATATTTACATGGAAAAATGATTCACTATGGTACAAATATCACTTATATTTGTGTAAGAACTCCCAACTCAAACAAAAGGTACTATTGGAATTGCACACCTCTCAAGTAGGAGGGAACTCAAGATTTTTGAAAACCTACCGTAGAGTCAAGAAGGATTTTTTTGGGGATGGACTTAAAACTAATGTTCAAAGGTTTGTGGCAGAATGTTTGGTTTACCAACAAAATAAGGTGGAAGCAATTAAGACCCTAGGTCTTTTACAACCATTATCCATTGCAAGTCGGCGCTGGGAGGAGGTTTCAATGGATTTCATCACAGGGTTACCAAAGTCTGAAGGAAAGAGTGTCATCATGGTGATTGTTGATAGATTGACCAAGTACGCACACTTTTGTGCACTCTCTCATCCCTTCAAATCTATTACAGTTTCCACCGCATTCATGGAGACAGTTCAAAAGCTACATGGCAGCCCAAAGATTATTGTAAGTGACAGAGATCCCATCTTCACTGGACATTTTTGGACAAAATTATTTTCTTGTTTGGGTACTCAATTGGCTCATAGCTCATCCTATCATCCTCAATCTGATGGACAAACTAAGACAGTGAACAAATGTCTAAAAGGCTACCTTCGTTGCTTTGTCTCTGATAAACAAACACAATGGTTCAAATGGTTACCCTTGGAAGAATGGTGGTATAACACTTCCTTTCATACTGCAACAAAAATGACATCATTTATGGAACTTTATGGATACCACCTTCCTTCCATCACTTATTTTCTAAAACAAAAATCTAAGGTTCAAGCAGTGGAAGATCACATTGAGAATTAACAACAAGTTCTCCAAATCTTAAAGGACAACCTGACCATGGCACATAATCGCATGAAACAACAAGCAGATCAAGATCGTAGTGAAAGAATATTTGAAGTAGGGGATTGGGTATTTTTAAGACTACAACCATACAAACAGATGTCCCTCAAACAAACCAAGAAGGATAATAAATTATCACCAAAGTACTATGGCCCTTATAAGGTGTTGCAAAAGATTGGTACTATGGCATACAAATTGGAGCTGCCTGCATATTCACAAGTACACCCAGTTTTCCATGTTTCATGCTTAAAGAAGGTTATAGGCAACAAGATCCCAGTTCAAGCTATATTTCCAGAACTTGACGAGGAAGGAAAAATCATATTGGAGCCTAAAGCCATCACTGACACAAGAATTCACCAGCTAAGGAATAGATACATTTCATAGTATATCATTAAATGGAGGAAACTACCGGCTGAAGATTCCACTTGGGAAGATGAGTCTTTTATACAGAAGCATCCAGAGTTACTCAAGCGTTGTAGACAACACTTGTCTCAAGGGGAGGGGCATGTTAAGCCCAAATATTGGCTCATTACCCCCTAATTGGGGCATATTATATTAGTAATGTTATTTTATTTATCTCGGCTTTAGGCTATTAGTTGTAATTATACCTCCTAGTATCCTATATATACCAAGGGGAAATTTTCATTTTGAATCATTTTGTACTTGAACATTTAAGTGGGGTAAAAGGAGGTTTCCCCCTTGAAGAGGCTTATTATCTAGAAATTATCTCTTTTTCAAGGCGTTGAGTACTTTTTCTGAGGTTTTTATATGCTATATTGATATTTGGTTCTTAACAAAATTATTGAAACTGAAGGGTGTAAATGTGTTGAACCTGCACAGAATAGATCTAGCTAGAAAATACTACACACATTTGTAAAGAGAAATTGAGAAAGAAGAAGCAAGATAGAAAGAATGGAAGAATTCTCATTAATCGTATTCCACACTCAAAGAGTGAATAATTTACAATAGATATAGGATACAAGAGTAAATAATGAGCCATAGTGGTGGTCTAGAATGATTTGGACACACACCAACAATTACAGGAGTGAACTTCCACCTAGTCTAGTCTCTCAGGCAGTTACGGGAGTGAACTGCCACCTAGTTGAGTTAACTAGTCAACTAGTCTTTAGTTAACTGAATGAACAAAGAGTAGTGAGGAGTTAACTCAAGGAAACAAGGGTAATGCGTCAGTATAGTGATGATCCCAAGGCAAGTGAACATTAGCTAGTGATGATCCCAAGGAAAGTGAACATTAGCTAGTGATGATCCCAATGTTGCATGGTGACAAAACCAATGCAACATCTAAACTCAACTCAACTAGTCAAACTGAAGTGTCAACTGAAAGAGAATATTCTCCAGGTGGAACATTCTCCCCTAAAATATAGGATACTAGATAATGACTAATTATGACTAATAAACGAGTAAAAACCTTAGGAAAAAGAAATCCTAGGTGTGTGTGAAGTAACTCCAACACCCCCACTAAACATCACTATGGTGAAAATAAAGAATGAGTCTCGGTTACGAGGCCATGTTAGGTACCCAAATACAGAAGATACACTGAAATAAATGAGGAAAGAGGGAAAACCTCATGGGAACAAAACCCTCCCTCAAATTACAATGCATAAAATAAAAAATGATAAGGAACAAAAGGCAGTTGCTAGGCAACCATGTCCTTCACTCCAAGAAGACCTCACAACTATGCAAGTTTGTGCTCTTTGAAGATTTTGTTGAAGATGTAGATGTTTGCACAGATCTGATGAAGTATATTCATAATTGATATTTCCACACATATCCACTTTATCTTCTTGTAATGAATAATATCCAAATAAATTTTGGATGAAATTTTGAAAACAGTGCGGCCGTTTCCAGAAAAATGTTGAAACTTTGTTGATTCTAAAACGATCATAACTTCACTTTCCGGACTCCATTTCAGACGATTTGTTTTTTGAAATTGGATATTTTCCCGAGAGGAATTCAAATATCCAATTTGTTTCTACAAATGTTTCTCATAAAATATCATAATGGCATCTGATGTGTTTGGCTCCCTTTTTGACTCCTGAGATGCATGCATGGTGCATGCAAAAGTGTTTGCATGTGACTCCTGATATGCATGCCATATATATTCCACATGAATTTCAGAAAACAAATCTGAAATGGAGTAGACATCATCTTCAATTAATGGAATACAAATTTCTACAAATACTTTTGTAGAAGACTCTTCATAATAAGAGGCTTGATCTTATGATGGCTTCTCTTCTGGATCTGTCTGTTCAACCTCCTGCATGAAATCTTCAAAATATTCTTTATTCTCAAATAGAACCTCCAATCTGGTCCATAATTCATTTGGAGTTTATCCTTGTGATTCTTCATATACTTGATGGAAAAGTTCAGGAGAAACAGACATGACGATACTTCTTATGGCCATATCTTGTCTATTGAGAAAGTCATTTTTCTCATCGACAGAATCAGGCTCTACTTCCATTGCCATATTTATTTGGTACAAGCCTCTGCATCTAAGATGAATAAGAATTTTTGGCTTCCATTCCAAATAGTTATGAGGCGTGAGAAGTATTTACGGCGAATAATCCATCTTTTTGTTGTCTTCAATCTTTTGTACCTGCAAAAAATGATTTGGTGTAGCTTTTGATTAGCATTCCGTTGGCTTTGATACAATGTAAATGTGTTGAACCTGCACATAATAGCTCTAGCTAGAAAATACTACACACATTTGCAGAGAGAAATTGAGAAAGAAGAAGCAAGATAGAAAGAATGGAAGAATTCTCATTAACCGTATTCCACACTTAAAGAGTGAATAATTTACAATAGATATAGGATACATGAGTAAATAATGAGCCATAGTGGTGGTATAGAATGATATGGACACACACCAACAGTTACGGGAGTGAAATGCCACCTAGTCTAGTCTCTCAGGCAGTTACGGGAGTGAATTGCCACCTAGTTGAGTTAACTACTCAACTAGTCTTCAGTTAACTGAATGAACAAATAGTAGTGAGGAGTTAGCTCAAGGAAACAAGGGTAATGCGCCAGTCTAGTGATGATCCCAAGGCAAGTTTTCATTAGCTGGTGATGATCCCAATGTTGCATGGTGACAAAACCAATGCAGCATTTAAACTCAACTCAACTAGTCAAACTGAAGTGTCAACTGAAAGAGAATATTCTCCAGGTGGAACATTCTCCCCTAAAATATAGGATATTGGATAATGACTAATTATGACTAATAAACAAGTAAAAATCTTAGGAAAAAGAAATCCTAGGTGTGTGTGAAGTAACTCCAACAAAGGGATATCTTAGACAAACTCCTGACAGATGCACCAACATCTTTTTGGCGTCGTTGTCAGGGATGATGAAACAAAATCATTTTCCCTCGAATAATGACAATGTTAAATTTTTTTCTTTGATGGTGAACAAATATTGAATACGTGAAAAGGTTCATTTTTCACCTGGCGACTCCATTGGAGGCAAAGTTGGCCTTTGGTTGAAAGAATACCAGGAAAAACCCAAACGAAAAGCATACTACGCCATTTTCGGATCCCGAAAAATTATTGAAACTGAAGGGATATCTCAGACAAACTCCTGGGAGACGCACCAACATATTTTTGGATCTGTTGTTGGAAATAGTTAAATGAAATCGTTTTTTTCATGGATACAACAAACCTTAGATCTATTCCTTGATGGTGAAAAAGGGATAAGAATTCAAGTGGATCTGATCATTCACCTGGAGACTCCTTGGTTCGAAGACTCCACATGATTCACTAGCCACTCTACTGGTTTCGAGATGTCAATTTCTTTCACTGCTCGAATTGTTGTGAGGTTTTCTCCTTTGGAATTTACAAATGTTTTTGGTTTTCCAAACATTGTTTCTGATATTAAATAATGGGGAGATTATCTTCCTATTTTTAGAGAGGATAAAGATGATAATCATGCACAACACTTATTTGATTTTCATAAGCCAATGGGTCAACTAGATGTTCATAATGAATATGTTTTGATGAAACTATTCATGTTTAGTTTGGGAGGAGATGCTCGTCATTGGTACAAGTCTCTTCCTCCTTCCAACATCTAATCGTTAAAAGAATTTCATGCTTCCTTCCATAAGTATTGCAGGAGGATCTATCTTGGTGATTTTATTTTTGAAGATTGTTGCAATTTAGATTTCATAGAACAAGATTGTAAATATAATCAGTTTACTGATGAAAAATCAGAACATGATAGCAATTATGGTCAAATATATGAAGAAGAATTTGCAGAAAAAAAAGGATCTTCTTCAAACAACTCAGGAAAATTTATATGAAGAAGACATTGAAGTAAATCAAGAAGAGGTTTCTTGCAGAAGTAAGAATGAAGATGAAATGATTGCAAGTAAAAATGAATAAATCATTGCAGACCCTCCAGTCTATCAAGAAGATCAAAGAAAAGATGATGAATTTTCTGTTCATCTAGATCCTTGCGAAGGCCAATGGATTATTGAAGACCATAAACAATCAGAGCTTGGAAAAGATGATTTTGGTAATGATACTGACAATGGAAATAATACTCTAAGTGAATTTTTCATTGTACCAAATGTTAATAATAATTACTATCATGATCAAACTATTGTTCTAAATTCTTATTTTGATCAAGCTGCTAGTATTCGGTCATCATTACTAGATTATCAACTAATGGATATTTTTGAAAGGCAAGGTTCAATTTTTTTTTATAATCATTATGTTTATGATGAGTATCTAGAGGATGAGGAAGAGAAGATTTATTTACCAACATGCATGGAAAACTACAATAGTTATCCTTTGTTTGACAAGTGTGATGAATGTGATCTTGAAGTTGTTGAGCAACAAATTATTTATTTTTCACTTCAGCATGTGATCCGGATTATTTTCGGCACGAAATGAGAGCAGAGATATAACATAGAAATATTCATAGATATAGTGGAAATATAAAAAGAGTCACAGATATACAGTAATACACGATTTCTATTAATGAAATAAATGTACAGAGACTGTAAAAGTACAGAGTGAAAGACTCGCTAGAATGGTGGTAACTTATCTCTGAGAAGAGATGTGACGGCTACTCGCATCCGTGAGAATATGATTACAATGAGGCTCTAGAGTCCTTTTTAAAATAAACGGGAATGACAAAAGTACTAGACATCCAAAAACCTAACCCTAGGAGATGAAGCACCAAAAGTCATGTGGGCCCCGTTTGGGTAAGTGAGTACATCAACTTCCCGGGGTCGTAACTTTTGCATACGATCTCCGTTTTAGGCGTGTGATAGCTCGTTGGAAAGGTATTGTCAAGGAGATTCATTTTGGGGGATCAATTATGCGTTTGGATGTCATTGAAAACCTAGATATTGAAAAACCTTCATTTGGACCCTCAAAATGGCCCCGGAAGTTAAAACCTGCTAAAAATAGTAAATTGTCAAAATGGCCAGAAAACTATTTTGAGCCATTTGGAAATGGTGGGTGGCCACCAATATCCACTTGGATCAATCCTCCCTCCTTAGGAAGCAATGGTCTCCATTGCGTTGAGTTCCCGGGGGAGAGGGAAAAGCATTTGTTGAATCTGCATCTTGGTGAGTTGTTTGTCTTGTTGGAGACGTCGCGCTGCTTAGTTTGTGGAAATCTGTCACGAACTTGTTGTGGTTGAGGCTTCTGAACAAGTCAAGATACATGAGAGGACGATGTGCAAAAGGAATCTTTGCACTTTGTTGCAACCTTGTTGACCTGCTTCTATTGGATAGAAGGTGCTTGGATCGAGGTTGTAGTGGTTGTAGTATCCTTTTGTTCCCCTTTTGAACAGATTGTGGAGAAGATGAATTTTGTAGTATGAGATACTACCTTGCAACACTGTTTAGGTGGGGCAGTAATTGGAACTACCTCTGGTATCCTGTAGAGATGACCCCCCAGAGTAATAATGACACTACGGGGTTGAGACTCATAGATAGCGTGGCGTTTCCACATATATGGTTGGCCCAAGAGAACATCACAGAACTGCGAAATCCGATTGGGGCAGCATCACATAATACCTCATCCTTGAAGGGGTTGGATTTTGTATGACAATGTCGAAACTCTTGTGGCTAACAGAAGATCCTATAGATCGCCAAGTGAAATTACACAGACGATGCCATAGTTCTTGTGAGGTGTGGTGTTGTCGACAATCTAGCGTTTGTAATACTCTGGCAGAGATGATATGAGGTTCTTCTGGATCTCGCTATCAACAATAAAATGAACTGTGGTCCCCTTCACCCACATCGTGAATGAAAAAGGTGCTCCCCGTCTTGGTCATTGGTTCTTCGGTTGAATTCTGCCGGTAGCGACAATAGCAGTGGGAGTGCATCGTGTTCTTTACAGTATTTTGGAATGATTAAATCAATATTCGACTCCTTGTCTTTGATCTAAGCCTGTGGCTGTTTTGAAGGCGACATTCGCCGGTGTTGTGCAGAGACTTTGTGGAAATACCATTTCCGGTGTCCTTCTTTGTCTTCCAGTGACCCTTCTTTCACAATGGCGGGTAGTTTTCAAGAGGCTGTTTGTTGGAATATCTTTGTCATGCCGGTTGTTGTGGATTTCGCGATTGAACTCCCGTTTGATGCGGTGCTTAAGTGCTTCTCTATTTTAACGGCATATCGATAGAACCGGTGATGAGATGCTCGAGAAATCCATTTGAATTTGGATGTATCTGTAGAACTAAGGTATTTCATAACAAATTTAGTTTAGAATTTCTTTGATACCCGGCTTGGTGCGGAAGGTATGGAAGCTATTGGTGAACTCTGAAACTGATTGGCCCTCTCTTTCCCGCAGTGTGGTCCATCTCATGTACTGGTCTCATAGTTTCCAATAGGGGCATTTGTGTTCTTTGCCCACATCCACAAAAAAATACAAAATTGGGATCGGCCCCATATATTCCAGACTCCTCTGTGGAACTCTACTCCCCAGTAAGTTTTCCACCAATACAGTACGACGGGAGAATATGGGAATGCAGAAGGTGATATTTTCCTTGTCTGAAAAAAGTTTCCCACCAATGTTTGACATGGGGGAGAGCCTTAAGGAGTGCGAAGGTGATATTTTCCTTGTCTGAAAAATTTTGAACAGAGAAATAACATTCTAGCAGATTTAACCATTTATCTAGGGCATCTGCATCTATTTGACCTTCAAATACGGGAATATCAAAATTAACCTGTACCTTGAAGGGCGAGGTGCCTCCAAAGTGGTTTCTTGATGAATATGCGCCTGATTCTATCGGTAAGCGTTGAAGGATGTGGGAAAAATTCTCCATCATTTCGTCCCTCTGTCGCGTGAGAGCTTGCTCAAGCAACAGACTGATAGGATCGTCTGCTCCATCATTTTTCTTTTCTTTCGTCATTGAGGGTTTCTTGGGTGTGCGAGAGTGATTTTCCTCAAGAGAGACAAGATCGAGACCCAACTTGCTATACTCGGACCTCGTCGGAGACATGCACTTAAAAACGATCAAGAGCAGCCTGTTCTGATACCACTGATCCTGATTATTTTCGACACGAAATGAGAGCAGAGATATAACATAGAAATATTCAGAGATATAGAGAAAATATAAAAAGAGTCACAGATATACAGTAATACACTATTTCTATTAATGAAATAAATGTACAGAGACTGTAAAAGTACTGAGTGAAAGACTCGCTAGAATGGTGGTAGCTTATCTCTAAGAAGAGATGTGATGGCTACTCACATCCATGAGAAGATGATTACAATGAGGCTCTAGAGGCCTTTTTACAATAAAAGGGAATGCCAAAAGTCCTAGACATCCAAAAACCTAACCCTAGGAGATGAAGCACCAAAAGTCATGTGGGCCTCGTTTGGGTAAGTGAGTACATCAACTTCCCGAGGTTGTAACTTTTGCATACAATCTCCATTTTAGGCATGTGATAGCTGGTTCGAAAGGTATTGTCGAGGAGATTCATTTTGGGGGATCAATCATGCCTTTGGATATCATTGAGAACCTCTATCTCGAAAAACCTTCATTTGGACCCTCAAAATGGCCCCGAAAGTTAAAACCTGCTAAAAATAGTAAATTGCCAAAATGGCCAGAAAACTGTTTTGAGGCATTTGGAAATGGTGGGTGGCCACCAATATCCACCTGGATCAGCATGAAAATTATCAGTTGCACTGTAAAAGCAATCAACCTATGTATGATAGTGATGAAGAAGATTCTTGGACATGTGATGAAGGAGATAAGGAGTGGTTACTGGAGTAGTTGATCTCTTCTTCCTATTTAGAAACTATTGGGCAATAGACTAGTGAGCCCAAATATGACATTATCGAGCCAAAAAACAAAAAGATTAGTAGTGGAGAAAGTGTGCAAAGGAATTTCATACAGCTTGGTCAGCAGAAAGAGGTATCGGTCAAATATGAAAATTATTTAACTTTTCATGATCTAGTGGTTGTTTGGTTGAATTATTTTCTTCAAGAGGTCCAAAATGTTGCAGTATTTTGTGTGCAACTAAACTTGAGTAGTAAGCGCAAGCTACCTATTCATTCTCTGCTACAAAAAAATTATTATTTTTTCATTCCTTCATTCAACATAAAACAAGGTATGTTAGGAAATCCACTATTTGCATGGCTCCATTGGAAACTCCATATTACTTGATCAATGGAATTTCACCTGATTAGTGTAGGGCCAATGTATATAAATAAGTTGTCCAAATCAACATTTCATTTCATCATTCTAGTTCAACATTTTATTTCAGTTCAGTAGTTCGGTTCCCAGTTTGGCATCCAATATGGTTCAATTTTTAGGCATTATGACTCCATAGACCAATGATAGGGTTTAGAGTTTGACAGGTGTTATTGGATTAATCAGTAAATGTGGACATAAACATATCTCCCTAGATCCAACGGGAACTAGAAAAAAATAGAACATAATACAAGACTTTCCCTAAGCACTAAGTATTGAGTTTACTAGTTAACAAGAGATAGACAACATACCGTTTAAATGTCATTTTCGCTTACCATTTCCATCCTAGATCCATTCCAATGCTCCAAATATATTGAACCTGCAAGGGAACACAAGGCAACTAAAGTGAAATCAATATAATATACTCAACAAGAACCTATGTATGTGATCAAGGAGTCATACAATAAAACAAGACTAGTTTTATGGGAAAGAAACATATCATTGTATCATATTAAAATGAAAGTGGATATTACAACCAAAGCCTTGATATCGCAAGGTCCCCTTTCGATGGCCCTTTTCTCCAACACACACACTTTCTCCAAATCCTTTGAATGAAGAATATCCACCATGTAGATTGTAGAACTAAAGCAAAGCTCCAAAGAAGAAGTAGAAAATCTCCATACAAATATTAGCATATTCACCCTTAGGATTTTCCATGAGATATACCTCTTTATATAGGATGAAAGAGATATGGGTGAGGAGATTAGGATGGTCCCACCAAATCAGAGAAGCAAGTAATATCCAAACCATTGAGAGGTCACCTTATCTTCTAGAAGATCCCCTTCTAGAACTTTCGTGAAGTTCAAATTTTCCTTAGATTTTGGCATCGTCACACCTTAGGTATGAATCCTGCAGAGACGTCGCATTCTAGATATATAAAAGGATGTGAATATCCGGGATTGTTTCACCCCATGCATTTTTCAAGGTGCGATGACCTTCCGTAATAGGAGTTTTGACAAGAGAAATCCAATCACTTTCCTCATGGAGAAAGACTATTTTTATATTTTCATGGGAACATGAACACGTGCTATCAATGGATCACTGTGGTGACCAAAATAATGTGTAACAAAATTCCCCCCAAAGTATGAAGTTGGAACTGGTGACAGTCAAAATACTTTGTAGAATGTGTGTGTCGAACAAGGAGCACACTGACCGAGAACCTACAAATAGTTAAGCATCAACATAATAATATACCATTGTCCAAGGTAGGCATTCCCATACTCAGATTACAAAATTTCAAGTGAGTCATGGCCACTAAATATACACAATGGATCCATGTCAATGTGAATCGACATAGCCACCAGGAATACACTGTGGATCTATGCTTTAAAATGACTCAAATTCATACATAGCCACGAGACATACAAAGTGGATCTATGTGTCAATACAAATCATGAATACTCTGTTGCAACCTGGACTAGAATGGTGTGATCCACAATATTCATTTCCATCATCCCTGAGTATGAATCTAACCATTTGATTATAGGTGTTGAAGTCAAACATGGTAGAAACCACTTGATTACCAGTCAACGATGAAAACTGTTAACAAGTGTGAGGGAAATCACCATTGATGTCAATGACTCCTAAGGTACCCTAGTACAATCCAACAATTGTGGATAATTGAGTTGAAGTCGAACACTCGATGGAATCTCCTAATCAGGGGTCAATGATGTGAACCCAATTTTGGAAGTGAAGAGACCTGCCATTGACGCATACAGGCTCTAAGGTGCTAAATGATTTCTAAGTCTTGTTACTGGATAATGAGTTGAAGTTGATAGGAAAAGACTCGTCATAGGAGGGTCTTAATGTATCCCCCATCAATGACTTGAAATAAGTAACAGATTTGAAGTAGATCAGAGTGTGAAGTGATTTGAAACTAACTCAGGGAAGAACGACATGGTAGAATATTTATAACTGCAAATGGCCGACTCAATAGAAGGATTATTAAGGTTGGACTTCTCTTGAACATATGAATGACACGGAAATGGTCTTGACAACATTGACTCAAGGAGGACCCAACATATGAATTTTTGGATGGTCAAACGAGAGACAAATGGATTTCTCAACCCGGATACAATGATGAAAGGTGGTGTCATGTTCAAGAGAGAATATTACCGCCACTAACAAAATTACAGAGACACATTCCTTTCCCAATTTCCCCCCACCATTTCTAGCGAGTACCTCTTTATTTTTATGCAAGTTTGAGGAGGATAACATATGCTTGTTTATGTAAGCTCATCCTTTAGACGAGTCCCTTGGAGTATGTTTAGCAAACCCTAAGAAAGAGTGGTTTGATCCCATATGGGTCTTTCGATGTTTGTTTAATGATTCCAAAGAGAGAAAACTCAGGGGTTTTTCATGTTTAGAGAGTCTAAAAAATACTTAAAGAGAACTCCATCATGTCCTTTTTCGTAAAGTAATCCAACGAGACCGAAAAAGTGATAACCTACCACTTGTCATATGTTTTCTTCAAATACTTTTACGAGCGTGAAAATAACAAGGACGCTCAACAATATTTTCATTTTTATGGAGCGTGAAAAGATCTTAAAGGACACTCCATAGCCTTCGTTTTTTGTTTCACCATTACGAGTTCAAAAAAAATGAAAAAAGACTACTTGACTACATTCTCGTGGTTTCACAACCGTGAGAAAGAATTAAGACTATGCTCGGAGTTTTTCCCCAAAAACCCTAAAATGATTTGTACATGTGACAAATGTATAAAAACAAATCAAAAAGTGGATCCGTGTTCCAATGTTTCACTCCTAGACTTTTCTATCTGCAAAAACTCAACCACTTGTAAAGTTGATAGGACTTTAGGGCTTAGATAAAGCATACAAAATAATATAAAATACAAATGAAAAAGTAAAAAATCAATAAAATGGGTCAAAACCATATTTCATTATTTTGTTTGTAACTTCATCCAAACATTGCTCCAAATGCCCTTTTTACCTCAATTTTCAATTGCGGATTGCAAAGTGCATGACTAATCATTCACCGAATAGTCTCCACAGAAAAGGTAATCTTCATTTCCTTCATCTTTCCATGGATTAGCATTTGATTTTCATTGGTTAAAAATAGACTTTTGGGTTGATTGTTTTGGGGTACCCATGCATGGAGGTCGTTGCAGGTGCCCTATATTGGGGCCTGCAATGATCTAGGATCACCACAAGTGGCCCTATAGATAGCCTGTGATGATGCCTCATTTTACAAATGTAGAGGCTTGTGACGTCCACGGCCCAAAATTTTCTAAAGATGAATTTACCAAGAAAAATTCTTCAGGGAAGAAAATTATGATGCTAATCTATTTTTATGGTTCCATGGCAGGTATTCCATGGTCAAAATGTTGAAATGGCATGAAAGAGAGAACGTGGAGGAAGACTACTTTGTCGGGAATGACCCTAGAATGGTGATGGACCTTCAATAGTGTGGGTTGTTAAAAAATTTCAAGATCCAGGGTATGAGGGCCCAACTGAGACTACTTGAGTACCTAGTTCACATGTGGGATGTGAACAAGCATGCATTTCATGTGGTTGATCAGAATATTACCTTAGATATGGAGGATATCTACTTCTTAATATGAATATCTCTCTGTGGATCCCGAGTAACACTTATAGGTAGCAGGGGTGGTGGTGAGCCTATGAACCACTATATCAATGAACATTGTGTGCTAGGTACCCAAACACATAGCGATAAATTCGTTATTAGATATGTCTGAGACTTTCCTCTATGAACCATCCTATATACCATCACATGCATGGAAGGGAGCACATATCCCTATATGGCTCTCCAGATCTATTTTCAGTATGCACTGGAGTGTATGGAGCCCTGAGTCTTCAACTGCTACGAAGGGGTTCTTAAAATTATGAAAAAATAACTAACCAAGTGTAGAAGTGGTGGGTTGAAATAGTTCAGATACAGTTCTATTTTGGTACCCGTATTCCTAGAGAGGGTCCCATTTTTGCACTTATAGGTAGAGTGGGGTATACCTTCCCCACAGGATCTGAGAATGAAGAAGTGGGTCGACCTCATGGAACGATATGTAGCCGGTCCCATCGTTATGTATAATGATGTCTTCTTCAAATGGTTGATAACTCAAATGCTCATGGTCGATGATTATGCATATGTCGGGCTAGACTTCCATGGAGATATGGACCTAGCTCTTCTCGAGGGTTCCCAATGGGGGGACATAGGTAACAAGAAATATTTTTTTATATGATGTTTTTGTTATTTTTAAAGATATAAATGTTTTTTATGTTTTTTATCCGATGACTAATGTTTATATAAATGCTCTTTGATGATGCAGATGTGGGACATTATCGTCCTACAGGTTCATCCCCTATCTAGAGGTGAGGGGAGAGAGGTGACGTAGAAGGAGTAGTTGTTGCTGACTTCGAGACCCTAGAACCAAATCTGGAGGGACTCACAATGAATATCCCAGAAGCCTCTATAGATGATATTCCAAGTCATTACCAACACCACGTAGTGGGTGTGTCTACTTCCATCGGTCAACTTATTTGTAGAGTAGCACGGGAAGTCACATGTTATAGTGAGCATCATCCTTGATGCTCTATTGTATATGAAGCCATGTGCTTCACATTTTTGATATTTTGTTCTTCCAACAAAAACACTTTTTTGTAAACTTTTATCCTTATATATATATGAGGCTCCTACCATCTTACTCATTTTATGTAGAAAATTGTGATTGGATTTTATAAATGTCTCAAATTTCTGTCTAACACATAATTAGACAATGCATCTGTTAATGTATTTAGACATCTAGGAATGTGTTGATATTCAATGTAATCAAAATGACATTCCAAGAGGTGAATTTGTAAATATACCCTTAACAAAGTAGGACTCCGGATAGAATAAACGTTACTCAACTGTAGTACCACTAACTATGAATCTAGTCGTACAACAAGATGGTGGATTCCAAGTGAAACAACTTCAGTCAATAATTCAAAAAGTGCATTATATTCCACAATATTGTTAGTTGGACGACCAGGACATACACCATGTAGACTGATCAATTCATCCATAGGTGCATAGATTTCCCAAGCAACAGATGCTAAGTTTTGAGTACTGTGACTAGCGTCATCAGCGAAGCCAATGTAGGGTAGTGACGACACTGACATATGGAAACCAAGAACAATGCAAGGTAAGTGGTTGAAAGGTGGAACCAAACAACTAAAAAGAACACAAGAGTACGATACACTAAAAATACACAGAAATGATGCAAAAATGACTTAAGCATAGTACTTCTTCAAGTAAAGCCCATTTATGGGTTCACTCAAAGGAACTCCATGATAATCTACCAAATCATAATCTCCCTTCTCCAGTACTCGTTTCAAAATATAAGGACCCCACCACATGGGCTCAAACTTACCGGACCCTAGCAAATCACGATCTTGCTCGTAAAGAAGAACTAGATCACCTTAAAAAAAACACGTGGCTTGACATGATTTTCATATTGATATTTGAAACGTTTCTTGTGAGTTTCAATAACTAAGGCGACATCACAACGGGTTTCATCTAACTGCATCAAATACAATAGACATTCCTCTTCAGCAAAGGTTTTACGGAGAAGTCTGACGGCTAGTTTCAGAGATGGTATCTCACATTCAATCGAAAAAACAACTTCGATACCATATACTAATTGGAAAGGTGTGAATCTTTTGGAAGACTTAACGGATGTATGATAGTCCCATAATGTTGAGAACAACATCGTGTGCCAATTTGACTTATGAATTCCTACCATCCATCGAAGCATAGTAGTGAAAACTTTGTTAATTGCTTCAACCTGGCTGTTGGCCTATGGATAATAGGGGATTGAGTTTTCATGGAGAAGACCCAACTTTTTAGTAAGTTCATACATCATAAAATTTTGAAAATGACTATCGTGATTAGTAACGATGTCTTGAGGGACACCAAATCTAGTAATGATATGATTCAATATGAATAAAGCTGTAGTTTTCCTAGTATTATCAAATGTAGGCATCGCCTCGGCCCATTTAGTGAAATAATCCATAGCTACAATAATGTACCCATGCCCCCCATATGAGTCAAGGTTACATTTAATGAAGTTGATGCCCCATTTAGTGAGCGAACCAACATAAACCACAAGGTGAAGAGGAGCAGGGTGTGATCGAATATTATTGTTGTAAGTTTGACAAGCGTGGCATTTCTGGACGGTAGTAATGCAATCTTTAAACAATGAAGGCTAAAAGTAAACAACTCGCAATATCTTTTGGGCAGTGGCATACCTAGACATATGACCACCACATGTTCCAAAGTGACAATCATTCAAAGCTTTCTCAACTTCATCATAAGTGATACATCATCAAAATATGGAATCAATACCATGGTGGTAAAGAGTATCAGCAAGGATGATGTATTGACAGGATTGATACAGTATACGATGACGATCTATACTAGAAATATCATGCCAGAGTTTTTGATTCTAGAGATATATGATGGTATATATGTACCATACGTCATCAAAACTTATCATAAAGAGGGATTAGTCAGGTAAGGAATCCTCTGCCACATGTTTTGTCTTAGTAGAGGGAAGGTCACATATCAATTCAACAAAAACCAAAGACTTCTTTGACTTGGCATGTTCAAACTTCAATTCAAACTCCTGGAGAATGACTATCCATTTGGAGTACTTTCCCCCCAACAATTGTCAAGTAAGGATATGTTGCATGGGGTTGCAATCAGAAATAACTGTGGTTATGCATAATAATATGTAGTGACGAAAATGTTAAACACCTTGAACAACTTCCAAGGCCAGTTTCTCCACATGTAGGTATTTGGTTTCGGTAGTCGTGAGACTAATACTCAAATAGTATATCACATGTTTTTCTTTTGAATCATCCTCTTGGACAAAAACCATAGCTATAGTAGAGTCCAAAGAAGAAAAGTACATGAAATCATCTCGGTTATAGTTAGGGGAAAAAAATAGTGGTGTACGGGTTAGGGAAAGTTTCAAAGCCTCAAAATATTTGTTTGCAGTATTGTCCCATAAAAAATCATAACCTTTCTTGAGGATCCGAGTGAATCCTTTCATTAATTCAACGTAATTGAGAATGAATCGACGTAAAAAAATTTCCTTCCCTTGCAAACTTTGGAGTTGGTGTAGCATGGAAGGAGGAGGTAGATTAAGAATAGCCTCAACCTTCAAAGGGTCTACCCAAATCCCATGTATAGACATAATGAAACCAAGAAGTTGGTCGGATTCCACACAAAAACCACATTTGTGTGGATTCAAACATATGAGCTAATAATGACAGCGTACGAAAATGGCCCTTAAATGTTTCAGGTGATCTTGATGACTCATGGAATGCATCGATATATCGTCAAGATAGGGTTACACAATGTGTTTAATGTCATGAAAAGCATAAGACATAGCGTGCTGAAAGAGCGCACCAACATTTTTGAGACCAAATGGTATTTTCTGGTAGGAGAAGGTTCCCCAAGGGAAAATAAAATAAATATTGTGTTCATCTGCTAGTAAAATATTAAATTGATTATAGCCTTAGAAGTCGTCCATCAAGGAGAAGATTTCACTCCCAGCATAGTCGTCAACGAACTGGTCAATGAAAGGGTTGGATAATTGTCCTTAGGACAAGATTTATTTATATCCCTATAATCTACACAAACGTAGGTTGTTCCTTGTTTCTTATTTACCAAAGCAATATTTGATACCCAATCGGTCAAAGCCACAGGATAGACAAAGCCTTCTTTAAGAAGTTTTTCAACTTCAAGCTTGATAGCAGCATCTTTGCATGGATGGACTGGGCAAAGTCTCTGTCGAATGGTTTTAGCATCTGGATATGTCTTAATCTCATGCACAATGATATCAAGATCAATACCTGGCATTTCTTCATAACTCCAGGAAAAAACGTCACGAAATTCTTGAAAAAGGGCTTTATAGGTGCAGAACTCATTAGTAGAACATGAGGCATTGATATGAACATTTTCCACGACTCTGATTTTAATCGATATGTCAAGAGGAATGATAGGTGAAATGTTACTCAAGTTCCCTTTGTACAAAACATTGTGTGTTGACTAAGGAATTGAATAAATAACAACAATGGTTGTCGGAGTTGAAATTCATTGGTAACTCTCTATGGTATCGCATTCTAGGAAGAGGATTGAACAATGATGCCCATTGTCCCATGGAGTGTCTTCCATAGACATGACTAACATGATCATCTCATCAGTAGGAAAAATGACATGAAACGGATCTGGAGATGTATCACAGAGAGAAGGAGGAGAAGGAGTTGCCTATTGAATAACTTGATAAGTTGATTCCATCGGACTTAAAGGCATCATGTCGCCATAATAGAGAAAATCACCAGATTTAGGTACTATCGATGGCTCATATGACTCGAGCGTGTCATGAACAACAATTGAGATCATGTTAATCGAAGAGAAAAAAAGAGGAGGTATATTGGGTGGTGGGATTGGAAATGTACCCATCAAGGTTAAATCTTTTAAAATACCCATGTCGACATTCTCATAACTGGGAGGTGTCTTTGAGATAAAAGGGATGTTTCTAGTATGGGAATCAAAATTAAATAAGGCCAGTTGGTCGAAAGTAACAACCTTTATTTGGTGCGGGAAACGTAACACAATGATAGAGTAGACACAACTACATGCATGGAATCAATCTAGTTACGACCAAGTAGAATATTATAATCAAGAGGTGCATTGAAGACCTCAACCTCTACATTGACCGATTTACCTTCTAACATAATAGACAATGAAGGAACAACATCGTAAGGTTTAAAAACGGTACAATTGAATTCCTTAAGAGTATTGTGAGACTTGGTAAGGGCAGGAGAGCCAATAGATTTCCAAGAAGTAATGGACATAACGCAAGTTGAGGCTCCTTCATCAATATCAGTTCTACAGATATTCTTGTTTTCTACAACAACTTGGATCTGAAATGATAGTTGAGGAGGAAGCCTTGGAATATGCTCTTCCAAGTCAAATATTATCAAATTGGTATTGGTTGGATCAATTCCACCAATATCCTTTAACAACTCCTTCCGTTGAGTAGGAAAACTTTGAATAACTTCGAGAGCTGACATCGCAGAGGTTTCTTGCGCAAGGTCTTCTACAATATTGTAGTTTTGGGAAGCACGTGCATGAGGATTAAAAGAGGACTTTCGAATGAAGCCCTTGGGAGGAGGATGAAGAACTGTATCGAGACCCGGTCATTCAAGATGAAGAGGATTGTTTGGAGTTGAAGTTAGGGGAGGAATTTGAACCAACGAAGGTGGTATATCATCAACTTTATCCTTCGACAGAGAATAATCTTTGGCTTGAGTTGTGACTGCAACTTCGTTCTTTTTAGAGTTGCTAGTACACATAAGGAAATAATATGAGGTAGAAGTAGAGGGTTGGTCATGAATGACCAATTGGGGTTTCTGCTGAGAAGGAAACAATTGTGACAAGATGACAGGTGTAGAAGGTTTTCTAGTCCCTTAGAGGAACTTAGTAACCTCGGCGCATCGTGGACAATATTTCATATAATGGTTGTCACCACAAATAAGACAAGGGTAACGAGGTTTACATTTATCTTTCTCATCAATAGGTTGTGTTTTGGAATTCTAAGATTGTTGATTGTTATTTTTTTCCTCCTTATTCTTACCCTTCCCTTTCTTTTTATTTTTATTTTTACCGATAGGTGTGGATTGTACCGAGTTAACTTCAGAATTTTTATCAGCAAAAGGAGTAGGAGTAGGATTATTTTGTAAATTAGAAGTGGTAGACTTGGGATTGGTATGACTGGCGTGTGCAGATTGAGTCTCAGCATGAAAGGTGCCAATCACACCATCAACAACATGAGAATTTGTTGGAGGTGTTGAGGTATAATTCATGGAAGGACGAGAAGCGTCAGGGATTAAGTCATAAAGTGTTCCCATTTGCGAATAAACGAGATCTAAGTACTGAGAACGACTAATCTCTTTCTCTTCAGTGACGACACCACCCATGGAAACATCACGGGAAATAGGCCCAATGAGTGATTTGGTAAACCACTCAGCCAATAGTTTATCAGGAAGAGGAACTTTGATTAAGGGTCTTCTCCTCCTCCAATCATGGATGTGATCAGAAATATGAGTAGACGAAGACTGTTTAAAAGAACTCAAAATTTTGGTTCCTATCTCGTATCGAATTGGAAATTGATAATGTCTTAAAAGGCCATGTCTAGAGTATTGAAGTCATTAAATAATCCTTGTGGTCACTCGATGTACCATTTTTCTGCCGAACCCATGAGAGTTCACTAGAAAAGTTACAATCTTATGGAGTCATCCATCAATGAGTTGGATGAACACCAAATATGGAAAGCCATGACATGGTTATTTGGGTCTTCTCCCGATCGACCGTCAAACTTAGGAATGTCAGACGGTTACCTGGTCGGTATGACGGGCCAATAAGGAGAATGTAAAGTAGGATCATTCAAAATCCTAGAAAAATCCGGTAAATCCAAAGTGGCTAGAAAAGGAAACTGTCTTTTCACTTGAGGAAACTGGTAGTTTTGAGGAGGGAGACTCGTAGGTATACTAGTAGGACCATAAGAAATATGTAGATAATTAGACAGTCTTGACAGATTCTATTGTGGAGGGTTTTGATGAAGATTAGGTATGTTCCCTTGGAAAGGAACATTGGATTGATAATTTTGAGCCAAGGTAGGATTCATAGAACCTGGATACGGTTGACCGAAATTAGGAGGTACAAATGAATTAACTTGAGGATGTTTCCCCCCAGATGGTTGTTGATTCCCTTGGAAAGGAAGGTTCCAAGGTTGAGATTGTAATGCAGGTATATTTTGTCCATAAACTGGGTTATGGGATCCAACTTGAGGTTTCCCCCTAAGTTGAGGTTGTCTCCCAATCCAAGGTTTCCCCCCAAATTGAGGTTGCCCCCCAACTTGAGGTTGACCTCCAATAGGAATATAAAAACCAGAAGTGATAGAATGACCAATGCCTCCAACTATATTGGGACCACTAGTGCAAGGATGATTAGATCTTCCTAACAAATATGGAGGAGAAACATAAGGCCCTCCTGAGAGAACCTAGGCAGGTGTAGGAACAAATTGACTAGAAAAATTATACCTAGGAGGAACAAAAAGTCCAGACCCTTCGGATGGATTCTGGGTAGGGATATCAATGGAAGTATTCAAAGAATTATATCCAGGGGGAAGTGATGGATTTGGTCTAAGTGGAAGTGGTGTTCCAATAGAATCTTGAGTGATAACCACATTTCCGGTAGAAACTGTGGTAGCCTGTGGGACCATAATACAATGGTCCATATGGAGAGGAAGAATTGAGTGAGAACCAATTAACAATTGGTATGAAATTGTGGTGACATATTGGATGTGCCAGTAAAGTGATCTAAAGTTACATTATATGTAACAGACTTTTCAGGCACTTGCGATGCCATCGGTTGATTAGAACTCGTTCCTAGTGCACCAAAAAGATCTCGTATTGTAGAAGGGATAGAGATCGGATTACAATTTCCAGTTGTGTGAGATGGGGTTCTAAATGATTCACTTTGCAAAAGTGTATCGTCTATTTTAGATCCTACGTTAGGTCCAGTAGGTACTTCTATATTCTCAACAACAACAATTTATCCTTACGAGTTCATCTAGAGTAAATTTGGATCTTGTCTAATACTCAATAACGAATTCAAGGGAAGTCTAAATGAATCTAAAGAATCTGAAACAATTTTGAATTGATCTAAAGAGTGTGAACTTCCAACTTCAGAAGCTACTTTGTTATTGACTACTCCCTCAGGAGAGCCTTCTAGTGAATTAGGAAGCAAAGGGAAGTAACCTTCCAGATCTTCCAGGGGTATCCCTCGTATCCTACGTGAATGGAGAAGGATGATATTGGTTGAACCAAGTAAAGAACAATTTTTTTTTATGGCCAACTAGAGAAACAAACAACACTCACTAATAAAATCTACAAATCAAACCAAGAAAACAAACATTCTTATTCTGAAGTCACCAGTTGGTGATGAAATCCAACATTGTGAAATCAAGACAAGAAGGGGCTGGGATAAAGTGTGTGTAAAAGTTGCGTTGACAACCTGCTTAATGAACTTACACCTTGGTGAAAGCTCCCACACATAATCGTGGGTATACCCTCCGAGGAGATCGAGTGATTTTGGCCAACGTCGATTCTAGGTATCATGAAGACTTTCCCCTCCACATTCACCTTGTCTAAAGACCCTAAAGAGATAGGCTACTAAGGTTACCAGCTACAACAATGATGCATGCAGAAACAATCGACAGTTCGATCCATGCACAAAGGCAGGGTATCTAGCCCTAAATCAACTCGAGAGGCTCTCACACATAATCGTGGGTATACCTTCAAGTGACCCCCAATAATATGTGCAATCTCTACAATAATACCATCAAAACAGGGTGAGTAACTATGCCAGTCTTAATGCGACCTCATGATTGACCCTTGTGTTAGAAGGGCTTCCCGGGACAAAATGTAGCAATTGGATTTTATCTCTCTCTATCAAAAGATATTATTGTGTGTTTTGATTCTTTGGAGAGTGTGATTTACAACCTATTCCAAAGAGCTATCCTAGATAATGTTGGTGAAGAGAATTCCTAGAAAATAAAAGTTGCTAATAAATTTTAAAATTACGTTGTATTTTAAAGTTGTTTTTTACTCAAAAGGGAGATGGAAATGAAACTAGTGATGTTGTGACATTGACCCAATAAAATGCAACAAGATATGAATATGAAATATTTAAATTGAATGAAATCTAATTACAATAGGGAGAAGGTATTTCTCTTGAAGTACAAAAAGCTACGAGTTGCAATTTCTTAATTTCGAATGAACACAATTCCAAATAATCATAAACTACAAAATTTTCCAATTCTTCTCTTTAACTAATATTTAGAATGTGAATTTTTTCTTATGAAGGATTACTTAAAAAGAATAAATGAATTCAATTCTTCCTTTTCCAAATCAAATCAGGGATGCAATGATGAAAGGAAAACGTAATGCAAGAAAGTCAAGACATTATCAACAAAATTCCCAAATCAAACTCATAATATAGACAAAAATGAAAATGATAAGAAAGGCTTTTGTCAAATACAAACAAAAAGTGTTTCTCAATAAACAAGCAATATGGTAAGTGAAATCAGTCCAAAACCTTAATTAAACTAATGACTCTTTTTCGAACAAGCACTTAGATCAAGATCCTGAGATTATATCCTTGTGACAAAGATCAAAAGAAAAAAACTTGCAAAATCACGAAGAAAGACTTTCAATCACTGAAAACCAATCACAAGCAAGATTTAAACTCATGAACCAATCAAACACTGGCAACATAATTTCACCCCAGGACAATAAGGAAAAACTGGGTGAAAAAAGACAAATTGGCTCACTTCAACAAATCCTACAGGAATCATCGCAACCGCATAGTAGGGAACAGTGCGACGAGCTAAGGTCATCGCAAGCTATCAACAGAGCACAATGCAACGTCTCTGCACTGGATTGGACAAGAAGGGTGCGAAGTCTGAGGGTCATTACAGTCTACCAATATGGTATAGTGCGGCGATCTCTGTAAATGAGGAAAAAATGGAAGAAATAAAAAAACTCTAACTGAACTTTTAGACCTGGGAGTCCAAATGTATCACCCACAGACTCATAGAATGAATTTAATCAGATGAAGACAGGCTAAAATTAAATAAGAAGCAAAAACCAAAAAGGAATTTGAATCCCCAGAATGGTCGCCAATTTTGTTATTGGATTAATTGGTAAATGAGGAGATAAATAGATCTCCCTAGATCCACCCATAATTAGAACAAAACATAACACAATACAAGACTTTCCCTAATCTCTAAGTATTGAGTTTACTAGTTAACAAGAGATAGACAACATACCGTTTAAATGTCGTTTCTGTTGATACTGAGAGGGGGGTGAATCAGTATCAAGTAAAATTTAAAACCTTTTTCAACTTATACTTAAACCATTCAACTATATCCAATGAGAAATGAACAATAGTATAAGATTTACACCAATACACCACAATACACCATGCAC
>SNQJ01S0002122.1:265626-282546 GCA_010110895.2 Picea sitchensis | reverse complement strand
GAACACTAGGAACATATAAAGGGGCAGCCTGAACTAATGTTGAATTAGGATGGTGATTATTAGATGCCAGTTGGTTAATAGTGACAATGCTTCCATTGTGAGGGAAATGCATCACCCGGAAGAGCGTATATACCACAGTGTTCATAGCATATACATAATCACGTCCAAGAAGCATATTGAAATCTAATGGGCCTTGCACCACTATGAAATCAACACAGACAATCTTCCCACCTAATGAGATAGGCAATTGAGGAAGAACCCCAAAATATTCACTAAGACGTTTTTCAAAATCCAACATCTCATGTGAAGTAGACACAAGCTCGGGAGATCCCAATAGTTTCCAAACCGAGGAGGATAAAATACTTGCGAAGGCTCCTTCATCCACAATACATCGATAAATGTTTGTTGCATTAACTTCAACCCTTATTTGAAAAGGTGCAGAAGAAATAATATGAGGCTCAAAAAGGTCATTCTAATCAAAGGAAACCATCCTAGGGTTTGGAGGGGGTGTGCTCGGAACGAGCTGAATGCCCCCTTGTTCTGAAGGTACTAAACTGGAAATGCTAAAAACATAGTCAATAGACACATCACTCCTCGAGAGAAGAGTGGGATCAGATGAAGATTGCCTCAGCGTGACCACTTTGGTAGACTCAACACTCTCCAAGATAAGGGTGGGATCAGCCGATGACTGCATCGGCATGACCACTTTCTCAACCAATGGATGAATAGGTTGCAAGACTACATGGTCTAAAGGTACCTATCCCCCCAAAAGAGGAGTGGGATCACCCGATGACTGCATCGGCATGACCACTTTCTCAACCAATGGATAAATAGGCTGCGAGACTACATGGTCTAAAGGTACCTCTCCCCCCAAAAGAGGAGTGGGATCAGCCGATGATTGCATTGGCATGACCACTTTCTCAACTAGTGGATGAATAGGTTGTGAGACTACATGATATAAAGGTACCTCTCCCTCCAAAAGAGGAGTGGGATCAACCGATGACTGCATTAACTGTGAGGAAAACTTAGAAGACTCAGAATCAGAAGATCTTGCAGACAGGGACCACAATCTCCGTACCTTTGGAAGGCTAGGGCACAAATGAGTAAGGTGATATCCCTTGTAAAGATTACAAGGGAACTTAGGCTTACATCCTATCTGTCTAGGTTTCTCAATAGAATCAATGCCCCTAGCATGACTAGAATTTGTTGGTTGCACATCTCCAACATGACTTGCAGAGGTTAGTGATGGGTCGATAACATGACTCGCAGAGGCTACAGACCTATTACTAGTTTGACTAGTAGTGATTGGACTTTTTACCCCAACATGACTTGCAGAGGGTGGGTGTTTTCCCCCAACATAACTTGCAGAGGCTGAGTGTTGGTCTTCAACATGACTTGCAGAGGTTGTTGACCTATATCCAACATGACTCACAGAGGTTGGTGATTTCTTCTTCCTATTCTTCCTCTTTCTATTTCATTTAGACTTTTGGTTATTAGTAACTGTACTTTCACCAGAGGCAAGAGAAGGAGGAGGAGAAGACTTTGCTGATGAAGAAACATCAACAGGGTGCCCATGACTTAAGGTGCTTAACTGAGAAGCTTCAAGAGCATTTGGTACATTTGGAATGGTACCCAACCAAACTGGTAATCTCACATTCAACTCAGGAATGGACAAAGTGGCCATCAAAGGGACACCAACGTTTCTGAAGAAGGGAAAAACACAAGAATCCCCTTGTGAAGGGGCTCCTTGGTTGGTATCACCGGGAACTTTAGACATGAAGATATTATGCACAGGTTCTCCCCTTGTAGGATCGTTCAAGTCTGTAAAAGTCTCACACACTGACTCTGAAGAACCAGTGTTCTCAAAACAATGCCTATAAAGAGGCGGCTCCACGTTTCTAAGTGGAAGACTGAAAAGTCCTCATGACCAGTGGAGTGGGTGGTCTACACCTTAGGTCAGAGAGCCAAAGTAATAACTGGCTAACTCACTATAGAAAACGAGGGATCACAGAGCACACACTAAAAAAATTCCTATAGGAAAATCAAGAAAACGACTAACTAGTAGGAAGAACAGTTACACCAGCCAACACTAGAGCAACTAACCGGTGCAAGTGCAACTTGAATACGGAAGCACCCTCCGGGTATAATATGCAAAGCGTGGCCTGATGTCTTCCCTAGGTACTACAGTATACCCCTGCGGTCACATGTGTAAGTCCCTAAAATAAAGGCAACTAGGTTGCCAACTCATGAACAATCACCAGGCAGGTATAGTCGACAGTCAGGTGGACCGCAATGAGCAGGGTATCAAGCCCAAAACCTATCTAGGGTATCGAAATCAAGTGTTCTAGAAGACGATTGAGGACCTCAAACGGATTTGAGACCCATGAAGCTCTGTGGCAAATGCGATCAACGGAATCCCAAGACAAGTCCTTTATATGTGTTCCCCACTATGCTTGGTATGGCTTTGGAGGGGTTATCTCCGCTACCTTTCCGCACGCAACCTCGTGTTTAGCCCATATGTTAGAAGGGGTCCCGGATAATTTCCATGTTACTAGACTTCTACACTCCTTAGCATAGACTCATATTTTTTTTTTATAGCCTTGAAGAGTTTCCTCTCCAACCTAAATCAAGGATCTAGCCTAATCTAGTTGATGGATCCTACAAACATAAAGTCTAGTAAATTTTAATTAGCGTTCTTTTTACTGGCTTGATTTACTCAAAAAGGGTACGGTAGTGCAACTGATGTTGTTAAGACTCCTGTGAAAAATTAAACTTGTAAGAACACTAGCAAAGAAGGATTATCTTTCTTATTTTTCTTTTGAAATGCTTTTAAGACGAGAAGGAAACACAACACTATGCTAATTTCTTTTTCTTTTTCAAATAACAATGCAAGGCAAATGCCAAGAAAGAAAGAGAACTAACAAGCTACTTTTTTATATTTTCTTCCAATCAAAGAAGAAGTAACAAAATATTCTAAAAGAAACTGATGAATGAACGATTCATGCCCCCCCCCAACCATGAGGGGGAATGTTTTTCAAAATGCAACTCGTTTTTCTTAAAATTTCAAGCTAAAATAAGTTTAAAAAGCTAGGAAACACAAGAAATATTTTGAAATGAAAAAGCAAATTGTGATGGAATGCAACCTAGGCTAAAACTGTTGATGACAGTAACCATAAAGAAACAAGAAAAACCTGGGAAGTAAAAACTTGACAGGGAAGAGGATGTATGCCTCCTCAAAATTTTCTAGACAGATACGCGAATGTCGCTTCAACAGCCAGCATATGCATGCGGGCTGCCTAAATATAGGAAGTGTATGAATGCGTGTAGGCCCACTATAGGCTGTGTGTGCCTCTATTTCTCCTCAAAAGAAGAAATACAAGTAGCTAAGCTCAGGTAGGGAGTACTGGTATTGAAAAACAGAACCCCTTAAAGGTACATAAACTTACTTTAACAGAAAAAGATTCAAGGAAACTTGAGAAAGAAAAGATAATCTGAGGTTATACCTAGGCTACAGACTGCAACAACAGAGACCCAAAACTAGATCCAGAAAAACCCTGAGAAGGATCACTTCTAACAGGGAAGAGGATGACTACCTCTCTTCAAAAAGAAATTTTCTGGACTCAGACACGCTATTGATCCTTCAGCAGCCAGCATATGTACGCGGGCTGGGTGAATTCAGGTCGCATGTATACACGTGAAGGCCTTATATAGGCTGCATATGGCTATGTAGCTTCCTGGAAAAGAAAAAAAACAGCCAAGCGAAGAAAGCAGGGAGCACTGGTATGGAAGACCAGAATCCCTACTAGCTCAGACTTTTGCAGAAACTCGGAAAAAAGGTAATAAAACCAATTTAAAATACCCAACAAGTATCCCCAAAAACCCTAGAGATATCCCCAGTATGGTTGCCAATTCTGTTGTGGGTTGGAAATCCCTCTTACAGACTAGCATTACGGGTTTTATCATACATGCATAAATGACCTAAAGTCTCCTACTTTTTACCAACATCCCAAGCATAACTCCCATTACTCATATACAAATACAAGGCTAAAGAGATATGGTTATTGTACCTTAGTTTTTGTGTTTGATGTTGATCCCTTTAATGCTTGGTCAGACCTTGACTACAAATCTCCTCCCAACACTGACCTGCATTCATAAAAGACAAACAAAGAACTCCACATGCATATAACATATAAACTAATGGGTTAGAGATTCTATCAAAATATAATCAAATTTAAATATTGACAATCTCATATAGCGGGACGGGAAAAGTACTTATTTTATTAATCTCAAATAAGTAACCTTACAATGGTGACATCGGCCACCGCTCCTCGAATCTGGTCATGGGCTCCTCTTCAGTTGTGCTCCAATTGCTTTTGTATATGCTTCCTTCACACAATAGTTGCAAAAGGTTGGGGCAAGGGGAATACTAAATCATGTATAGTTTCTTTGCTATCATTTTCCTCCTTTCAAATGGGACCCCTCCCCCTTCTTTTATAGGCTAGAAAGGGCTAGGTATTTGGTCAAGTGACTGACTATGGACGGTCAATCGGTTTAGTTAACTTACCCAAAACTGTGTGTTTCGTCTGCAACTTTCCATTTTTTCGTGCTTTTTAGGTATAAACAGGTTGTAGTGGGTCAGCCAGCGTACACATGCATGCATTAGTGGAGTAGGGTGCATATGCCTTCAAAAAGAGTGATTTTTAAGAAGTTGTTCAGTAGTGTCTTGGAAAAGAAGTCAAATGAGATGGCCTGATGCCAGATAAGCATGTCTGGTGCAATTTAGGGTTATAACACTTAGTTTATCCTATCTTCTCAAAATTACTTGGTATTAGCTCAGGGTTTGCATTAAATTTTCATTTTTCATCATTTCTAGACTAACATATTGCATGTTAGCTTAGATTTTCATCTAACATTGACATTTATGCATTTATTTCATTTTCTATCATTGGGGCTTGTCATATTGCACCTACTTGACATAGTTTAATGTTATTTCTTGCAAGTAAACATTAGTCTATGATTTGGCAGTCTTTGTTTAACATTTGGTAATATATTCCATTACTTTTTAACTAGTTCAAGACTGATTTCCTTATATTGTTGTAAAATTTCTATTGTTGAAGTATATTATCTCGTGTTCCAAGTTTTATTGCAACAATTGTTTTTCTCTTTGATAGCTATTGGCTTGATCCTTTTTTATTTTCTCTTTTTAGCTAGTGTTTCAGGGATTTCTATTTACTTTTCAATAGACATCATTGGTTTTCACACCCCTCACATAGACACAATCACTTTTCCTTTTCTAATTTACCTTAACCTTTCCAATAACATTGACCTAGCTAAGTCAAGCATCCAAGATAGGGGATCGTAGACTTTCCTTAGCTTTCTATAGGATCCCTTGAGGTTGTAGCGAAGCCTCCCTTGTTCTTGATATTATATCCTTCACTAAAATGAGGGAATTACTTTCTTAGGTGATAGTGGAAATTAATTCCATATGTTACACTAGTTTAGCATCTTGTGAAGGATTTTCACAAGTGCTAGATTTTCTGATAATATTTTGGCACCGTTTCCAGGGAGAATTGAGTCATTCTTCCTGTGATTTTGAAGTCTATGCTTCAACATTTCCTTGGTAAGCTTCTATCAAATCCTTTCTTAATTATCTTGAATACCTTTATCTTACCTTGATTATATTTGTCTAGCAATATCATTTGGTGACTCCACAAAACCCCTGTGTTGAAATCACTAATCAAGAATCTAATAGAAGGTTTGCTAACCCTACCAAGTCTTATACGAGAAGGCATCCTCATAAATATCATGTAGTCAAGTCCTTATTTAGTGGAAGACTTCCTTTATCCCCAATGGATCAACAAACATATGCCACCAATGGCTTCAAGCCTTTAGATATGTCCAAAATCCTAGGATACCCTAGTGCTATGCCTCAAAATTTCTATAAGTGGTTGGTAAATTCTCTGGTAATAATGTAATTAATATTGAATAACATTTAGATAAATTTTAGGAATCCTTTCAGAGTAACCCTCTTAATAATGATGATGAAGATATAGTTATGAAGCTCTTTCTTTCTACCTTTGCAGAAGACACTAGAAAATGGTATAATAGCCTTCTTGATAAGAGTACTAAAATTTGGGACGAGTTCCATGATGTACTTATAAAAATATGGGGCACTAAAATGAATTCTATATTGTTAATGATACAATTCAATGAGATAAATAAGTAGAAGAATGAATCCGTAAAAGAATTTGATATTAAATTTGAAATTTCACTTAAACAAATCCATGATAAAATTAGCCCAAAGGATGATGTTATTCTTCTCATATATATATACAAATCCCTTTGAAGGGAAATTTGGATCCATTCTTAGGGATAAGGCCCTAAATACCCTTGTAGAAACACAAGAGAAAGCCGCTAAGATTGAGGAAAACCTTTCAGTATCCAAATTTGAACATTTTCATGCTCCTTGTGCCAAAGATGAGACTAAGCCTAGGACTTTAAGCAATGTCGAACCTACTCAATATCATATGACCCTCTTGAATAGAAATATCAATCAATTATCAATTGAACTTATGCAAAATCAAAATCTTCTTATGGGTAGCATGACTATCCTTGATAGGGCTCAACAATAGAATACTCTTCCTAGACCTCCCTACAATGGTAATTGACAACAAAAGGGAAATCCTAGATGGAATCCTATAATTCCTAATGAACAAAGGATTCATATTACCCTATAATATCCTAATATGATTAATTAGGAAGTTGTCCCTTGGTGTTTTCCTTGTGGTGATTCTGACTAGGAACACGAGTGTCCTAAATTTCATAATTATGGTAGTAATGAGGGCCATAATAGCCATGATGACAAGAACTATATTAATACATTGGACCCCATTTATACCACCTCTTTTAAATAATACTACAATATCACCATAGAACAACTTGAGCAAAGTAAACAAGAGGATTCTAGGAGAGCAAGGTTAGAAATTTTGAATCAAATGGATAAATAATCAAGGGAAAGGATTAAGAAAACATAATATCAAGTTTATACTAGAAACAAGAATACACCTAAAACCCTTCCTAGTGATCCTAGTATTCCTCGAGCAAGGCCCCCTTTACCATCAAGTAATAGTCCTCCTCCTCAACCAATCTTGCTTAAGAATGATTATATAGACTTAAATATTGATATGGATAGTATTTTGACAAAGATTAATGTACATGTCCCCCTTAATAAGACAATGAATATCCCTTCTATGAGGGACAAGGTAAAAATGTTCTTAAATGTCCAAGAAGAATCTAAGGATCCTCATCATGTATTGTTACAATCCAATCATTTTGAACGAAGTAAGGAGGAACATGTGCCTTTTTTCATATCTTTAGTAGTAAATGACTTATGGCTTCGTAATTGTATTCTTGATTATGGGGAATCTACTAATGTGATGAATTTAAAGGTCATGAATGAGTTAGGATTAAAAATCACAAGACCTTACAGGAATGTTTGTGGGATTGACTCCAAATCTATTAGGGTATTTGGTTTTATTAAATACCTTAAATTTCACCTTTATAACTACCATGAGGGTGCTATTATAATGGATGTTCTCATCATTGATCTAGGAAATGGGATACAACTTTGGGTGGTAGTTTGAAAATGGACTTGTCCTATGCCACCATCCCAATTAGAGATGGGACCTATGTTAATTTTTATAACCAACCAATTATGAAAAATCATGTAGAATACCCTAATAATAAGAATGATTCGGTTGATCATGAATTTGACAAGCCCTTGAAGATACATGAAAAGGAAAATTATGATAGATTTTGTGAGGAGCCTATGGATCCTCATCTTGATATTGATATTTCTCAATACTTAGATATTCTTCCTTTTTCTCATGAATATAGTATTGATGATGTTGAGGAAAAAGTATTACCAAAAGGAGAGGATTATAGTGAAGACCTCATGAAGTATAAAGATAAGGATTCAGGGACTCTTAGAATTTTGAATCTAGGTAATGAAGGAACCTTAAATTTGTGTGAATATGATCATAATAACATTGCCTTGATTAATTACCATCCTACTTTAGATAAAGGAAAAAATACTCAAGACAATAAAGGAATAGTTGATCCTAAAGCGAGGATGGAATATTTTCAAATGGGAAGCTTGGTGCTTATGTTGGACAAGAGAAAGGAAGGGACAAATATATGCAAGGAATTTGAATGTTTATGGTATGCCCCTTACAATATCAAGAAGAATTATGAACCTGGTTCCTTTTACTTGTCCACACTCGAGAGAAGGAGACTACCATTAACTATTAATGGATCCCTTCTCAAGACTTATTATGCAAAAGGAAACTCACTTCTTAAGATTGGAGTAGAAAGGTTAGTATTAGTTCATGTTGTGTGCTTGTATTTTGATTTCTTATTTTATTGTATGCTATTTATTGATTTATTCATGCATCCATGTTAGCTTAGCACATACATGTTAGTGATATATTAATGAAAATGGAAAAAAAAAAAAGTGTTTCTCGCATTGTTTTATATTTTTTATAAACCAAGGTGTATAACATTCCCTCGACATTTGTCAATGATGGTTTTATGTTAGAATGTAGTAGAATTTTTAAAGTGATGCGGGTTGTAGATCATGGAGTACCAAAGATGTTGAGGTTCTCATGCACTATATGATGAGCACATGTCCCCATGTTGGATCCATATGTTACCCCCTCTCACCTAGGGGTAACTAGAGGAAATCATGTCTCATGGAATGCAACGAAGACAATGATCCTGATGATAATGATGATGATGATGATCAGTATTCTCCACAATCAGTAGCCCCTCAAATTCCTTCCCCCTCATCTAGCATAGCTCATAGTAATTGATCAACATGGTTCATCTGATGATGGTGGTACAACACACATGGGGTACATTAGTCATTGTTTCATGTAAATTTTCACATTTAATGCATTAGGAATTTAGGTAAGGATCATGGGTTGAAGTCAGATAATGGATCATGAGATTGGAAGTTATGTTTTTGTCTTGTTTCACTTTGGTGGAAATCATTTATGTCCTAGTCCAGTGTTGTCACTCTTGGGAACAAGGGTACTAATAGGATGATTTTATAGGGGTAACATACTGCTCCCTTTTCATACTTAACACTTTTCGTCCTAGGCCCTTCCACTATGTACTAATATTTTGGTAATGGTTGTTACATGTCCACCAAAAAGGCTTGTGGTTAATTCTCTTATGAGAAGAATGTTGAAATTTGGGTATCTTGGAAAGTGGTCCCCTTGTGTGTGTGAGATTTGAAACACATGTGGGAAGTACTTTGTACCTTGTGCTATGTACTTTATGTCTAATTTCACTTTGAATTACGAGATTTAAGTCAAAAGTGAAATTTGGCCATTTTAGCCTAAAATGCCAATTAACTCACTTTGTGGGTGAATTAAGGGACATAAAGTGAAACTATGGAAACTTAAGTAAAGTGGGTTTTGAGTTGAGATTTACTTGAGATGATCTCAACCACTGATTAGGGGTGAGATGAGATGATCTCATCCACCCATTTATTAGGTTTCCTTATGCATCCTTAAGGAGGGTGCAAGGGAAAAGGAGAGCTCATTATTCACTTGTATGTTCACCAAAGGAGTTTGGAGAAGGGAAAGAGGATGAGGATGGAAGCATTGGGAGAGGAGAGCTTGGGTGCCTCCTTTCTTAGCAAGCAGGATGAGGATGCAGCTTACTTGGAGGAGCTTGGGTGCCTCCTTCCTGAGTGGGCTCATGGAGGCTTAGTGCCCAACTTATTTTGTGGATTTGTTCTGCTAGGAGGAGGGTGCACAACTAGCAGGGAGGTCTTGCAATGGTCAGATTTATTTGAGGATAGTTTCATTGGAGAGATACAACACAGATTCAGAGTATCGTGGGAGGGTTTCTACTTTAGAGCTTCCAGTTGGCAGAGCGATTCAGTTCAGTGGTCTTGGCAAGTTGTGAGGAGGGTGCACCATGATAGGGAGAATCTCTACCTTTTGGACTTGTGTTGCATCTTGAGTCAAGTTGTTATTGTATAAGGTTCATTTGTTTCATGTACTTGTTAGACCTGTTGTATTCCACCATCTATTTTCCACATATATAAACTTCCATTCCAAACTAGTTTTCACTTGGGGGGGGTTATCCAAGGTCATGTTGACCAAAAATACCTGTATTCATTTTCATGTATGTTAGATTTTAGAACAACATTATTTCAGCACTAAAATATCTCTAGTTGTGTTATATATCTTATGGTATGCATGTGCTAACATCTTGTGACAAGACCACAAGATAGAGCACCCATTTGGCCTATGTAACTGTAACAAATCAGAGAAGAATTTACTGAACAATTTGTTGTCCTAAAAGAACAGCAAACCATTGTTAGATAGTTGAAACTTAGATCCAACTTGAGGTCAAAGACATAACTAGTTGGCAGCTTGATAGGACCTGGAAAATATTCATGGTATCAGAGCTTGGTTGTTGATTTTTGTTGAGTTTTGGACAACATATTGAGGGATTGTTTTAGACACCTTTTGGGCAGAAGAGAGACATGATCTCAGTGATATGATTTTATTATAGGGATATGGGTCACTATGCAGGAAGGGATATGGGTCACTATGCAGGACAATGTCCCAAGAAGAAGAAGAATTTGCAGGATGTTTCAGCAACGACAACAGAGGATCTTGAGTTTGATGAACAGTTTGCGAGAGAGAGTGAATTCATGACTACATTGTCTATTATTACATCATCCAACATCAGGTGGGGAGACAAATTTGAGGATGACCTATTGACTCATAGTATTGATTTAGAGGGAGCTCAGACTCAATTTTCATGGACACCATCATCAGGGGTGACTGGTCCACCCGATACAACTTCAGTTTCAAATTTGTTGATACAGAGGATTGGTGCAAGGGATTCAAAGCATCATAGATTGATGAGGAGGATCAACATGGCACCACGAAGGCTTGAGCCTCACTTGGCTATGGAGATGGGAAGACCAGGTTCTATATCCACTTCAAGTGGAAGCTACTTGGCGAGAGGCCAAGTTGATGATCTTGGTGAGATGTCGCGATCCATATGCTCTTGCTGAGATACCAAGAGGGGGAGACTCTTGTTGAGATTCCAAGAGAGTGACTCTTGGTGAGACGCCAAGAGTAGTGACCATTGGTGAGATGACAGAAGATAGAAATCCTTGGTGAGAGACTAAGGTGGAGATCTTTGGTTTGATAACAAGATCTAGGTGATCTTGGATAGGTGGAGAGACACTTCCATCTATAGATCACGATGATTGAGTAGATCTGTTTCATACACTACTTTCATTGATCAGGGTACAACCATACTCACTGAGTGTTTTCCAGTAGGAAACCATGTCCACTGCAGGGATGAGATTGGGGGTGAAGGGAACTTTCCTCGGTAAGAGGGACTGTTGAGATTTTGGTACCTTGGAAATTGTTCCCCTTGTGTTTGTGAGCTTCGAAAGAAATGTGGGAAGTAATTTGTACCTTTTACTATGTACTTTATGTCTAATTTCACTTTGACTTAGGAGATTTAAGTCAAAAGTGAAATTTGGCCATTTTAGCCTAAAATGACAATTAATTCACTTTGTGGGTAAATTAAGGGACATAAAGTGAAACTATGGAAACTTAAGTAAAGTGAGTTTTGAGTTGAGATGTACTTGAGATTATCTCAACCATTGATTAGGGATGATATCATATCATATCATCCACCCATGTATTAGTTTTCCTTATGCATCCTTAAGGAGGGTGTAAGGGAAAAGGAGAGCTCATTATTCACTTGTATGTTCAGCAAAGGATTTTGGAGAAGAGAAAGAGGATTAGGATGGAAGAATTGGGAGAGGAGAGCTTGGGAACCTCCTTTCATGGAGGTCTCATGAAGGCTTAGGGCCCGACTTATTTTTTGGAGTTATTCTTTCTAGGAGGAGGGTGCACATCTAGCAAGGAGGTCTTGCAGTGGTCATATTGCTCAGAGGACAGTTTTAGCAGAGAGACAGCACACGAGAGCACATTGTGGTGCAAGGGTTTCTCCATCAGAGATCCAGGGAGAAAGGATGCTTCATTTCAGTGGATGGAGCAATATTTGAGGAGGGCGCATCTCTCACTCTTGCACTTGTGTTACATCTTGAGAGAAGTTGATATTGTATCAGTTTCATGTGTTTCATGTACTTGTTGTATTCCACCATCTATTTTCCACATATATATACTTCCATTCAAAACTGGTTTTCCCTGGGGGGGTTTTATCTAGGGTCATGTTGACCAAAAATACATGTGTTCATTTTCATTTCTGTTAGAGTTTGGAACAACATTATTTCAACACTAAAATATCTCTAAGTGTGTTATATAGCTTATGGTATGCATGGGCTAATGTCTTGTGACAAAAATACATGCTAGAGCACCCATTTGGCCTATGTAACCGTAAAAAAACAACGAATTTGAAGTTACTGAACATTTTTTTGTCCTAAAACAGAAGAAAACCATTGTTAGACAGTTGAAAAATAGATCCAACTTGAGGTCAAATACATACCTAGTTGGCAGCTTGATAGGACCTGGAAAATGTTCAAAGAAGGGATAGAATGTCGAGGTTGGTGCAACTACTAGAAAAAATGAATAAAACAAAAGTGTGATATAAAAGAAAGAAGAAATATTGGGATGATGAATGAACAAGTCAAAATCCAAAGGTAATATTGATCTCTACCCCCTCTCTATGAGTTGATTTCCCCTAGTCCTAATACACTAGATGCATATCAATTAAAAGGATCTAATCCCAGTAAAAGAAATAATGAATGCTTGAAACTTGAAAAGAGGACTTGAAAAAGAAATAAAACAATATCAAAAGGAAATAAATGGGTTTGGAACACACACACTGTCGAGAAAAGGGTATATGAAGCAGCAAGCACTCCCTCTACAAAGGTGCTCATGGAGGTTGACAAAACACGGTACCTTGCATGTCAATGAATCCATAACCATGAAGTAACCCCATGTCATTTAATTCACCATACTTACACTTTTATTGGATTGTTTTGGAAATCCTTCTCTACCTAGGTATTATCACACCTAATAGGGTCTTTTAATGGTCCTCTCATACCTAAACTTGGAAAATTGCAAAAATTCTTGAGCTAATGTGAACTTTGAAGAACATACCTAATGTGAATTTCTTCTGTGGATTTTGTATTAAGTGGTGGCTTACTTGTATGATTGTAATGGCTATTTTATTGTATAGTTGTTGGTTTTACCTAATTCTATGAGCTTTGCTTGGTCATGATGCACTCTTGACATGGTCCTTTGGAGGATGTTTTCATGCTCGTACCTAGGATTTTATTCACTTTTCATAGGACATTGCACACTTAGCAGAGAGCATTGGGTCCTTTAATGACTTGGAATGCCTTTTGGCACCTTTCCACACCTCTTGGGCCTTGGACATTGGAAAAACGAGCTCAGATATTGCAGATATGGGTAGATGGGCTATCATATGGGGAGGAATCCCACAGCTTGGAAAATGTGCCTTGAAGCATGTTAGGCTTTGATTTGAGGACATTGCAATTGGAAATAATTGGACACCCCTTGTAGAGATGATGGACCCTTCTTCAACCTTGGAAATTGGCTTTTCCATCTTGGACATTGATCATATTGATGATGACATCATGTGCTATAATGATTTGATGATGATGGGGTCGACCTACCATTAGGACATCCATTTTGATGATGATTTAGGGTCCTTTGATGATGAGATGTGACCTTTGAGGAGGAGGTCTAAATTTTCACCATGATTTGCACCCCTTGATGATGAGATATGGCCTTTGGATACCCTTGCACCCTTATAGAGCATGACATCACCTGCATTGTGGCATCCTACACTAACATGTGTCGCTTTTGAGTGGAAATTTTGGTGTATTAACATGTTTTATTTATGTTTGAGGCTATTTTGGGGGTTTTCCATTACCTATCCAACTTGTATCATGGAACGTAGGATATATGGTTGAAAATATTGTTCTGCGGCCTTTATAACGGTATATGGAACTCCCTCTAACTCCATAAGAATGAGGAGATCTGAAAGATTCTATCAGGTCAACCTAGCCAAAAAGTATAAATAGGCCTAGTTGATTTTACAATTAGACCCCATAAGTGAGCGATGAAACACTATAAATAAAGGATAGATGTGCGCATTTGAAGAGCATCCAAGAAAGAAGAGAAAGCACTAGTGCGCAAAAGAGATTTTAGGTGAGAAAGAGGAACTGGGGATTATTCTTGGGGTATAAAGGTGTGCAAGAGGGGTTTTCTTGGAGTTTTAAGGGTGTGTTATGAAGGACTAAGGTCTATTATGTTGCAAAGTGTGTTGTTTTGAGGTTTTGATGTTCTAGTCTGAAATTATATTCTGGGAATGATGTTATAAGGTTCAGTAGATCATGAAGGATAAATTTGACTAGGGTTTGAAGTATGAAGCATGCATGTGAAGTTAGAAGTACTATGTGTATGAAGATATTAGTTTGGTACCTATACAGGTCTTACTGAGTTGGTGCTCAGATGAGGATATTGGTGTTTCCAGTAGGTTGGTGTCTACACAATATCTTGCTAACTTGGTGCTCAGATGAAGAGATTGGTGTATCTAGTAGGTTGGTGCCCACACAATATCTTGTTGAGTTGGTGCTCAGCTGAAAATATTGGTGTCTCTAGTAGGTTGGTTCCTACAATATTTATAACAATAGGCTCATGTCTATAGATGTTTATAAAGATAATTTTTTATGGTTTTCTCCCACAAGGGTTTCCAAATTAACTATGTGTAATGTGATATGATTTTACATGTGTTAGCACTCTGTAAAAAATTTCGGTTGATAAAACAAATGACATAGGTAACCTACAAACCAACTTTAGAGTTGGGTACTAGCTTACTCAGCTCAGAAAGGGCTCTCTCCTGTCACTTGGTATTTCTTTGACAATCAATGGCTAGGTTTTATTTTATTTTTTTGGGGGGGGGTTATAATTTTGTTGGCAAGGAAGGGGAGGGACACTTAGAGCTATGGAGTCAAACTTTTGGAAACGAATGGAAGAAATGACTGGTCAGTATAACTCTCCAGAGGATAAAGGATAAATGAGGTGATAAATCTGAGTTATAATTTGTAAATTTGTGGAGTGTAGGAAGAAAAGAAAACATATAACTGCATCAGAGAATTAAATAAATGAATTATAAATTAGTTAGGAAGAACTTAACACAGTTTAAATTGCTTTAGCCGAGAGCATCACAAGGTGAATTATGGGCCTTTGACTATCCAATTTAAATAGAAGACATTGAAAATTAAATCAGAAATATAGGAAATACATACAAAGAGAGGAGACAAAACTCAAATCACCACCATTAGAATATTTTCATGGAAACTTCAAGACTTCTGCATGTGTATTCAATTCAGCTTCAAAAAATTACATTTAAGTTCCGAATAGCTAAAATTGTTACCTTGCACTTCTGCCAAACCTTAATGCATTTGGAACTCCTAATATTTATACAAGTTGAGTTCCTTCAGTTTGAAACCGATTACAATAATTGAAATGAAACATTTCAGTTTCTGAAATTGATTACAATGATTACAAATGACAGTTTCGGTTTGACACTGATTACAATAATTAACAAGAAAACGTTTCATGATCCATCTTATGATTCCTCTGATGCTTCAGTCCCGTTATTTTCCACTTGTTCTGCTCTAGTCTTCCACCTGATCTTCCATCTTCAGTGACATCTGGACATCATCTACTGGACCCTAGAAAACTGCACTTTGTCTTACTCAATCGTACTATCTCCTTCCATTGCAAGTCAGAAGGGATGTCATAATCTATCATTTCTTTGATCAGGATCTCCAGGTCAATGCAAGAAGCATATTTCATGACTGGCAGTCCAATTTTGACTGCTTTAAACTGATTCAGAATCTCAAAGTTTGTAATCAGATGCTCAACTAATGTGGCTCCTTTCAGATTTTCTTCAAGGGTTTCAAAGGTGGAGTGATCCTTTCTGCATTGAGTGAGTCAAGCATTGTATTCTTCCTAATCATATAATTTTCCTTTTCCATCCCAAAATGGTGGGAGGCCTTTGATAAACAATTCTTCAAACAAATATTTGAACTCTTGCAAACTTTTCTCCATCTGGGTTACCTTGGTTTGGAATGATTTCAACAGGTTATGTTTAGAAATAACCCTTCTGGCCCAGATAATCAATGTATTCCTGTCTTTAACTCCAATAGTCTGAAGTTCTACAGTAGGAATGGAGTTGAGTAGATTTATGGCATTTTGAGCCCATTTTGATGGCTTCTTTGCTAAAGTTTCATTTACAACAGTGCTCCTGCTTCTGGATGTGATGGCCATGTTGTATTTATCATTGATGAAATTCAAATACACTTTGAACTTGGGAGCTTCAGTAGCTATAGAGTCCCATATGATATGCTTGGCTTCCTACAACATGCCTTTTCCTCTTAATCTCATATTCAACTTATCTATCCTTTCTTGTAAGGCTTCATTCTCCTTTTGAAATTGAGCCATTCTTCCATCATTTGCTTGCATCTGTTGCTTCAATTTCTCTATGCTCCCTTTTAGCCTTTTGATTTCTCCTTCTTTCAGGCTAACTTGTGACATAACTTGGACAAGCCCTTCATTGTTTGGCCCAAATTCTGCAGCAGGAGATACAACTACAACCCTGTTTAGAAATGTTGTTTTCTCTTGTGGCCACTTCCCCTTTTATCTTTCCAACTGCAATGCCTTAGCCTTGTAGTCCAATGCCTCTTGATGAAGTGATTCATTTTCATGTTCTAGAGAAACCAATTATGTTTTTTGTGGATGCTTTGTGGCATACATTTTCAATTTCTTCTTCAAGCTTTGAATCAATTTGTCTTTTTCACCCAATGAGGATTTCACC
>SNQJ01S0002122.1:253597-265576 GCA_010110895.2 Picea sitchensis | reverse complement strand
TAACTTGTGACATAACTTGGACAAGCCCTTCATTGTTTGGCCCAAATTCTGCAGCAGGAGATACAACTACAACCCTGTTTAGAAATGTTGTTTTCTCTTGTGGCCACTTCCCCTTTTCTCTTTCCAACTGCAATGCCTTAGCCTTGTAGTCCAATGCCTCTTGATGAAGTGATTCATTTTCATGTTCTAGAGAAACCAATTATGTTTTTTGTGGATGCTTTGTGGCATACATTTTCAATTTCTTCTTCAAGCTTTGAATCAATTTGTCTTTTTCACCCAATGAGGATTTCACCCCTTGAGGGCCTTCAGATTCCAACCTCTTGACCTAAGCCTGACAAGCTCTGCTAGATGTTTTTTCTTGTCTCAACTGTCCTTATAATTTCATTGCATAAGATGAAATCTTTCAATTCTTCAAGCTTAAACTCAGGTAATCAGAATACAACATATCATTGGTATTCCTATGGAATTTAACTTTGTCTGGAGCACTGATGTTGTCATACCTTATCTTGATCTTAGATACTTTGTCCTCATCTGCAACTGCAATGTTAAAGGTCCTCTTCTCAATATCCCTTACTATGAAAAGATTATATTTATGTTGAGGAATTGTTTCCACTTCAGGGACTAAATCCCTCATCTCACCCAGAGCTATGTTTCCCTTCTCAGCATAATGTTTTGCCAAATATTCTTTAGATTGATACGCTGCCCCAAATGCTTTATCAAAGATGTGTTTTTTGTTGCTAAAGGTTCTTGAGTTGCCTTCACTTTGAATTTTTATTTCCTTTTCAACCTCTATAGTGCTAGTACCACTCTCCACCATATCTAGATTTACTTGTTCTCTGGGTTCTTCTTCCTCTAAATACACTATCTGTGGAGACTATGAAATCTTCATCTTCTTAGGAGAATTTTGTTGATCACTGGTTTCCATGGCCATTAAACTGCTTCTCTTTCTCTAAACACTCATCTTAGGAACTTTGACTATCAATTTGTGAGGAGCTTGTTGTGTTTGACTTTGTTGCAGGGTTGCCTCCACTTGATGTGTTTGATTTGGTTGCAAGATTGCTTCCATATCGGCAAAGACTTCTAGGTTTTTCATGTTATCAAAATCCTCAACATGTTCATGCTCATAAGGGGCATGTTTGTTCATCAATCTTCTCTTGGATATGATTTGATGTGGATCATATCTTCTTCCTTGTAGCTGTGCAAAACCAAACTCTTTAAGATTTGATTGAATCTAAGATAAACAAGATCTAGCTTTGACAATGAAAGGGCCAATGATAAAAGGGAACTTGAGGTTGGAGGCTTTTCTCAACTTTAGGAAATGCTTTGTCTTAGATATAATTATTTTCCTAATGAATTCAAGGGAAAATACTTTGGGGGTCAAAAAAATAAGCAATAGATAGGGAGATTCATGACAACCATAAACCCAGATTACTCTTGAATGCATGAATAGTACCTAGTCCCCCACTTTGTTTTTTGGATTTGGCTATAGATAGCTCCTCATGTCATCCAAAACTCTAGGTAGGTTGGTGTTGAAAATCAAACTGTAAATCCTGGACATAACTTTGTTGATGAAGATAAGCAATGTGATCCTTTTACATTCTGTTGATATAAAGGTTGCTTCAGGAAATTCTCTCTTATTTTTTTCTAGGAAAATATTCAACAGATAGGTGTAGTATCTAAAATGCCTTAGAGAGAAAAAATTCACCAGTTCTTTATGGATATTATTAGCTATGAATTGATCAAAACTGATGCAGACTGACAGACCAGACTCTAACTTTAAAAATGTTAAAAGGAAACCAAGCATGACTTCGACCACATGTTTATCATCGTCTAGACCTAAAATTTGACTCAACAGGGAACAAACCCATTGGACTTCAATAACCATTATACTCACATTCATTGGCAAAGACAGACTCTATGAAAAAAAAATTGGTTTGACAATTGTCTGTAAAAATAGATCTCAAACTTCTGATGGACATTCTTTGTATACCCTAATTATTTTTTCTTCATTGAAAGGTTCATACATTGCGGAGAAAGACTCTAGTATAGCAAGGGAATATTGAATTAGCAGACTCTCTACCCTACACATGACCTCAGATCCTTGTTTATTCACAACGACCTTCTCTTCATGTGAATATTGTTCGGTGCACCAACCTATAAATTCGAGAAAAGGGAAATCGAATTCAATAGCATAAGGGACTATGGTGGCCTAGACTACTTCAAGGAACGATATACACCTTCCTACATTATCAGACAGGTTTATTCTGGACACAGATATGGGCGAAATGGTGATTTCGGTATCAAAGACCTTTGAATCTCGATCAATTAGGGCTTCTTCATTCACCACAGGGTCTTGTTCTGTTACTGAAGTTATGATAGGATCCATGGTTGCGATGAAAAATACCTAGGAATGAGAAAAAATGGTGTGCAATTGGCGTATTGTTGAGCTGCAGTTGAACGAGGGTGGTCACACCAAGTTTCAAATGGTCCAGTTGTTCGAAATAATAATAAAATACATAACAAATTCCCTTTTATACTTTTCCAAATTTCAGGGGCCTGGGGAAGTGGTTTGGGGCAACCCTATTTTCACCTCGAAATACACTTGGTGGCGACACGTCTCCCTAAACAAAAACCACGGTTTAAATTTTGGCCCGCTTTCCAAAATTATCCTTCATGCAGTTTCTCCCCCCGAAATGATCCTCAACCATCGATATTGTGATTTCATGATCCATGTTGTATCGAGACCTATCCACTTAGTGCTCCTACTAGTTTTAGCCTCTCCCTGCCATATTTATCCCCTTCTCTAGTTTGTCAGGCTTCCAAACCAGTTTAGCACCTTACCAGATCTTGAAATCTCGATTTCACATAAAAAAACATAATGGTGACTAAAAACATCCATTTACTATTTTGAATTTAATGAATGATCGATGAATTCTCATTTAAAGTAAAAAGTATCTTATATTGATTCACCCCCCCTCTCAATATAAGCATAGGTAGAACAATTGGTATCAGAGCAGGTTCCTTCAAAAATTGTCTAACCACTAGAAGGTAGATATTGGGAGCACACATGGTCGATCAAGAAGGTTTCTCCACAAATAATAGTTCATCTTAAGAAAGTGATGGATGTGTTTTTGATATTAACAAAGAATAATTCCTCTTCATGGACATGGATACAAATTCTACTAATACATAAAATGAAGACAATCAGAATATATATATATATATATTATTATTATTAAGAAGAATAAGACATTGACGGGGATGTGAATCTTGAAGCAGAACATGTTAGTGCCTTAGAAGAAATAGGCAGGCTTAGGGAAAAGAATAAAAAGAAGAAAGAGTAATTGCAGAAATATGAAAAGAAGAATCATGATCTTCATGAAACAAAAAATAATAGTTATCAACTTGAAGACTCAACTTGAAGAGGAAAAAGGAATAGAAGAAGTGGTGAGAAGCCAACTGAAAGAAAAGGAATAAAATGGTGAGAAGCTAGAGGTAGAAATTGTTTCCTTAAGAAATGAAATAGAGAAATCAATTGATCAGTTGAGTAGAAGCTTGAAGTTTGGAAAAAGTACTAAAATATTAGATAATATTCTCAGTCACTAAAGGTCACCATTCATTAAGACGGGTCTTGGATACGATGAAAAACAAAATACCCCTAAGGGAGATGCAAGCACTAAGATCACAAATCCATTAGAAAAGAAAAATGAAGAAAAGCCTAAAAACCCTTATTGATATTCTCAAAGGCTCCATCAACAATGAAAGCAGTAGTAGGAAAGGAAATGATGACAATAATAAACTTGGTTCTTCTCACAACAACTACAAGAATTATTTCAAAAGAGTTGTTCCACCAAGAAGGCCTTTCACAACTCAGTACCAAAATATCTTTCTTCGTTATTATTTTTCTTGAAAAAAAATTGGTCATAAAGAACTAGATTGTATAGATTATGCAAGAAGTGATCATGTGAGAGATAGAAATGGAGGTTTTGTAAGACCTCAAAGAATGATTATGTGAGAAACAAAACCAGAAGTTCTCATGGGTTTGTTGATAGAAACTACAATTATTTTTCTCCTCTACTTTATTACAATATTGAATGTTATAAATGAAATAAATATGGGCATGTAGCACATAATAGTAGAAGCAACATAATAAAGTCTCCTAAAAAAAACAAGGAAGAATATGTTCTTACCAAGCATAGAGAAGAATACACAAAGGTGTGGAAAAGGAATCAAGAAGAACTAAAGAAGGATGAATGTGGATTTGTAATGTATGTTGAAGGCAAAGGAAGTCAACGGTGCATTGATAGTGGATTTTCAAAACACGTGGCAGGGGATTAGAACAAATTTCACACCCTAAAGGAAGAAAAAGGAGGCAGTGTTATCTTTGGGGATAATGCTTCTGTAAGGATAGTTGGAAAATGTACCATTAGTATTGATAATGGGAAGACTAAAACATAGAATGTATTGTATGTTGAAGGGTTAAAACATCATATTCTAAGTGTCGGTCAAATGTGTGATCAAGTTTAAAACCTCACATATCATTCTAAAGGATGTGAGATAAGGAAAGTAAGTTCAAGAAGATTAGTGGAAAATACAAACAAAACCCCAAGAAATGTATAAGTTCTCGATGAAGTCAACAGATAAAAATGTTGTATGGGACAAGTAAACCAAGTTGGTTATGGCATAGAATGATGGGTCATATAAACTTTGACAATCTAGTAAAACTCAACAAGACACAAGAAGTAAGAGATATTCCAAGGATCTCAAAACCTACCAACATTATTTGCAAGCCATGTCAGCAAGGAATTAGACGAGAGTTAGTTTCAAAAAAAAGGAGTACTCAACATAAAATCCATTGGAACTTGTGCACACAGACCTTTGTGGGATAGCAAGAATAAAAAATTTAAAAGGTGAGATTTATTTTATGTTGTTTATTGATGATTACACAAGAATGACATGGGTTACATTTCTTAAAAAATAATATGAATCATTTGAGAAGTTTGAATCTTTCAAAGCCCTCTTTGAAAATGAGACTGATTAAAAAATCAAGTGCTTAATATTAGATAGAGGAGGCGAGTTTACCTAATTAATTTGATGAATTATGTTAGAATCATGGAATCAAGAGACATTTTTCAGTAGCAAGGACTCCACAACAAAATGGAGTTGTAGAAAGGGAGAACAAAACTATACAACAAATGGCTAGAACAATGTTGAATGAAGCCAAACTACCAGACACCTTTTGGAGAGAAGTGTTGGACATGGTGTTGGCATTGATGTCAAAGGAGATCAATATGCTCAATATTGGACATAATGTTATGAATTTGATATGTCAAAGAGGGGGAAATATCAAAGTTTGGTGCTCAATAAAATGTGTAAAAAGATATGTTATGAGAGTCTCTATAAGACATCTTCAACTTCGACTTGGCTAACTTTGACTTCCATTTGCTTCGAATTCGACTTGGATAAATTCGACTTGCATTGACTTCGAATTCAAATTGGATAACTTCAACTTTCATTTCCTTCAACTTCAATTTACATTTATTGACTCTTGGTCGACTCGAATTTAGTCGACTTACTTTGCCTCGACCCGACTTGAATTTTGGCCGACTCAGTTTTCCCATTTCGAATTTTGGGTGGTTGACTCTATTTTATTTTTCGAATCGACTTTGGTCTACTTATTTTTCCTCTAAATCGACTTTCATTTTGGTCGAATGATTTTTCGTATTTCGACTTCCGGGTGGTCGACTCTATTTTTTTCGACTTGACGTGTGGCTTGAGTGGTCGAGAATTTCGCATCATATAAACAGCTAAAGTTGAAATTATTTTAAATGGGGAATTCCATGTTAGTGAGATGGATAGGCTATAATCCTCATGTTTATGAATCATACATATTTATCTTCAATGATCCAGCAAATACAATATGCCTAGAGTAACTATAGAGGAACAATTATTGGATGGTTGAGGTTGACAGACAATGAAATCATAAATTATATGGATTGACAATGGAAAATGAAGATTGATCATAGATCATTGGATCAATATGGAAGTGTGATACCAAAATAAGAAGATTCAATCCATAACTTAGATCGACTCATAAAGGCTAAAAATATGATTAAAGATAATTAACACCTCAAGATGAGGGATTGTTCAAGTAACTATTACAACAACAGTAAACAGTTTTAGCACCCAGATATTCCATTAATGACGAACAACTTATGAAGAGATGCATTGGTTCATACAAAGAGACACAATGGTTCAATTTCATACCTATTGGAATACTATATAAACATAAAGGTATAGTGGAAGAAGAGTGTCTCTGTGGTCTAATTCAGAAGATAAAAAATAGAAGCAGAGTCCAAGAAAGTATATGAAACCTGAAACATACACATGAAGTGAGGGTGGAAGGGAGGATCAAGGGAGGATTGGAGTCCTCTACATGTTGAAGCCTGAAACAAGGGAGTTGGTGCTTCCTCAAGTTGGTGCTTGAAAACAAGGGAGTTGGTGCTTCCTAGACTTGGTGTTCTAAAATAGGGGATTGGTGTCTCCTTGAGTTGGTGCTCAAAATAAGAGGGATTGGCATATCTAACACATTTTAACTTGTACTTTTTATGATTGTTATATTTAATTTATGTTCTCAGTACATTCTTGTTAATCAATGTTGTGATTAATAATTAATTATTATTAAAAATTGTTAAAAATAAGAAATATTGGTTCACCTCCCCCCCCCTCAGTGTTGGCCAAAATTTTAACAATTGGTATCAGAGAAGATTCATTCACCACATTTTAACCACTTGAAGGAAGACTCTGAGAAATCCAATGGATCAAAAAGAAGGAATGCCCTCCAACAGAGCATCATTGTCTAAAGGAAATGATTATGCATTTTGGAGTATAAGGATGAAAAGTTATCTGATGGCTCTTGGATGTGATGTTTGGCTATTTGTGGTAAATGGTTACACTACACCAACTATTGCACCTTTAGATGTTGTTGCAAAGAAACTCTGCAATGATAAATCAAGGGTTGCTAATGCAATTATGGGTGGATTAGCAAACCCCATATTTGTAAAAGTAATACATTTTAAATCAGCAAAATAAATTTGGGAAAAACTTAAATTCATCTATGAAGGAGATGAAAAAATTAAGCAAGCAACAAAGGGCAGTTTGAGAGTCTGAAGATGAAAGAGGAAGAACACATTGCAGAAAATTTTCAAAGAGTGGATGAAATAGTCAATTCAATCAAAGCATTGGGAGAAGAGATAAAAGACAATATTATTGTCCAAAAGGTGTTGATATCATTACCAATGAGATGTGATTCCAAGGTATCTACCTTGGAATATCAAGAGGACCTTGAAAACCTTACAATGGATGAACTTCATGGGATTCTTATAGCCTATGAAATGACAACCTGGAAAGAAAATTCATCAGAAATGGAAACATCCTTCAAAGCATCAAAAGAAAAAAAGTACCATGAGCATGTGCCAAATGAAAATCACTCATACATATCAGATGAAGAGACCAACTTTATAAGGAAAATCAAGAAAGGGTATAGAAAACACAAAGGGAAGTTACCTTTCAAATGCTTCAACTGTGGGAAAATTGGACACTTTTCTAACAAATGTCCCGATCCCAAACAAGAGGATAATGATTATGAAGAATATTACAACTAGAAATACCATAAAATGGATAAAACCCAATACAAAAAGAAATTCTACAAGAAAAATAAAATTTCTACTCCAAAGAAGACAATAGTTCATCTGACACGAGTGAAGATGAGGAGACGGAGCTTCTATTTATGGGCATATAACCTCCAAATTAAGATGAAGTAAACTCTAAAGTTTAAGGAGAAGTGGAAATTGAATAAGAACTTATTAGTGCTCTTGAAGAACTGAAAAAATATAGAAAGAAAAATAAATCATTAAGAGAACAACTACTAGAATATGAAGAAGTACAAAAATCAAGAGAAAAGGAAGTTTCAAAAATCCTCAAGAAAACAGAACAAATCATTATTGATTTAAAGACCCAACTCCAAGAAGCTAAAATAATACAAGAATTCATTTTAAATCAACTCAATTAAAATAAAAAATATTGTGAAAAGCTAGAGGTTGAAATTATTCTCCTAAAAGGGGACCTTGAGAAAGAAAAAAAAGCAATCAAAATTTGAAAACAGTTCAAAAATTTTGGATGATATTCTTAACAGACAAATATCATCAAAAAATAAAGTAGGACTGGGATATGATCAAAAGAATTCTAACAAAGGATCTAACTCTACATCTCAAGAATCTGACAAGAATCCAAAAATTTATGCAGCTTCCCTTCAAAGCTCCTTCAATCAGAAAGAAACTAAGATAAAGAATGATTCTAATCAATAGAATCTGAAAAAGAAAATGAATTTAGATGGAATACAATTACAAGAAGAACTTCCCCCAAATGGTATCAACATTTTTTTCTTGGATATTGCTTCTCTTGCAATAATTTTTGGCATAAAGCAGTAGTTTGTAGAGATTATGGAAAAAACAAACATAAGAATGTTCAAAGATATGTTTATAAGCACATCAAGAATAATAATAGTCAATAAAAAATAAAGTATAATTCATTCTCTCCGCTACAAAATTACAACGTTGAATTCCACAAATGAAATAATTATGGTCATAAAGCTAGTAACCATAGACTACCAAAGCATTCCATAAAAACTTTCAAAATTCAAGAAGATGAGCAAAAGAAGACATGGAAAGAAAAACAAATAGAAGAAAAAGAAACAGAGTGTAAGGTATCCTTATATGTTAAAGATAGAAGGATTCAATGGTATATTGACAGTGGATGTTCAAAGCATATGATTGGAGATCAAGACAAATCCCTCAAGATAAAAAGGAAAGAAAAAGGAAGCATTACATTTGGAGATAATGTCTCTGCCAATATACTTGGAAAGGGCATAGCCAGTCTAGGAAATAATAAAGATAAAGTAAAAAATGTGTTGTTGGTTGAAAATTTGAATCCTAAACTCCTTAGTGTGAGCTAAACATGTGATTAAGGACACATACTTATATTTGACTCTCAAAAATGTGAATTAGAAAAGAAGACTCAGGAAAATTAGTGGTTGTTGCACTAAGAACCCCAAGCAATGTTTCTATCTTAAACATAGAAGATGGAGAAAAAATTTTGCATGAGCCAAATATATGAAAGTTGGCTATGACACAAAAGAATGGGACATACAGGTTTTGAAAATTTGATAAAAATCAATAAAAAGGAAGTTGTGAGAAATATGTCAAAGATTATTAAACCTTCAAACCCTATTTGTAGGCATTTCCAACATGGAAAGAAGACAAGAATAAGATTCAAGACAAAAGAATACTCTACATCAAAACCATTGGAACTTGTTCACACTGACCTCTGTGGACTAAAAAGAACWAAAAGCATGCAAGGTGAACATTACTTCATTTTATTCATAGATGAMTATACAAAAGAAAAATYAGAATCTTTCAAAAAAATTCAAGGCTTTCAAATCACATGTTGAAAATAAGACTGATCTCAAAATCAAGTGCTTAAGATCAGACAATGGAGGGGAATTTACCTTAGATGAGTTCAATAACTTTTTTGAAACTCATGKAATTAAAAGACATTTTTCAGCTCCAAGAACTCCTCAATAAAATGGAGTTGTTGAAAGGAAAAAAAAATTGTCCAAGAAGCATTCAAAACTTATGTTGAATGAACCCAAACTTACAGATATCCATTGGAGAGAAKAAATATATGTAGTAGTATACATACTTAACAKATCTCAACTTATATTTAACCATGACAAGACACCATATGAGTTATGGTTTGGAATACCAACATCAATCAAACACTTCATAGTCTTTGGGAGAAAATTMTATATAAAAAGAGATGATGATACTCTAGGAAAATTGATTCCAGATCAGATGAAGGCATATTTCTTGGTTACTCATCCAATAGAAAGGCATATAGATGCTACAATTTGAAATTGCACAAAATTGTCGAAAGTGAAAATGTAAAGGTGGATGATATAACATCAAGAAGAATCAAATCTCAAGACAATTCACAAGATGATGAAAGAAGAAGAGATGATGGTGATTATGAAGAAACTGAAGAAATACAAGAAGAAGAAAATGAAGAGGAAGCATCACCAAGACAAGAATCAAGAGCACCATCAAGAAGAGTACAAAGAGATCATATTTAAAGTCAAATCATAGGCAACAAAAGTGTTGGAGTTGAAACAAGAAGAAGGCTAACATATGAATCTGAACAAGCAATTCTCTCCCTACTAGAACCCAAAACATTTTCGGAAGCCAGTAAAGATGAATATTGAATTAAATCCATGAATGAAGATCTTGATCAAATAGAGAAGAATCAGACCTGGGAACTTGTCCCAAGATCAAAAGAAAAAAATGTGGTAGGGACCAAGTGGATTTTTAAGAATAAACTTAATGAAGATGATCAAATTATAAGGAATAAATCAAGATTAGTGTGCAAAGGATATGCACAAGTAGAAGGGATTGACTTTGAGGAAACATTTTCCCTTGTGGCCGGATTAGAAGCTATCAGAATGTTTTAGGCATTTTCATGCTTTAAAAACTTCAAAATATATCAAATGAATATGAAATCAACATCCTTAAATGGAAATCTAGAGGAAGAATTTTATATAAAACAACATGAAGGATATATATTATCAGAAAATAAAGACTATGTCTGCAAATTAAAGAAAGCATTGTATGGTCTCAAACAAGCTCCCAGGGCATGGTTTTCAAGACTTGATAATCATATACAGCAACAAGGTTACAAAAGAGGAGCTATTGACAACAATCTTTACATTAAAATTGAAAACCATTATATGATTGTTGTTGTAGTATGTGTGTATGATATCATCTTTGGAAGTAATTTAAATCTTCTAAGCAAATAATTTTCTACAGAAATGCAAAAAGAATTCAAGATGGCAATGCTTGGTGAAAAGACATTCTTCCTAGGGTTACAAGTTTCACAATCAGACAAAGGAATATTCATATCTCATACCAAATACATTAAGGAAATGTTGAAGAAATGTCAAAGAGGGGGAAATATCAAAGTCTCGTGCTCAATAAAATGTGTAAAAGGGTCTACTATGAGATTCTTTATTAGACATCTTTGACTTCGAGTTGCATTGCCTTCGACTTCAATTTGGATAACTTCGACTTGCATAGCCTCCAACTTCAACTTCGAGAACTTCGACTTCAACTTTCATTGCCTTCGACTTCGACTTACATTTATTGACTCTTAGTCGACTCGAATTTAGTTGACTTACTTTACTTCGACCCGACTTGCATTTTGGTTGACTCAGTTTTCCCATTTCGACCTCTAGGTGGTCGACTCTATTTTATTTTTCGACTCTAATTTAGTCGACTTATTTTTCCTTGAAACCGACTTGCATTTTGGCCGACTCATTTTTCCCATTTCAACTTCCGATTGCTCGACTCTATTTTTCCCGACTCGACGTGTGGCTTGAGTGGTCGATAATTTCCCATAACATAAACATCTAGAGTTAAAATTGTTTTAAACAGAGAATTACATGTTGGTGAGATGGATAGCCTATAAGCCTCTTGTTTACAGATCATACATATTGATCTTCAATGATCCAACAAATACAATATGCCCAAAGTAACTATAGAGGAAATGTTATTGGATGGTTGGGGTCGAAAGACAATGAAATCATAAATTATATGGATCGAAAATAGACAACGAAGATTGATCGTAGATTGTTGGATCAATATGGAAGTGTAATACCAAAATAATAAGAGTCAATCCATAACTTATATTGACTCATAAAGGCTAAAAATATGATTAAAGATAATTAACACCTAGGGATCAGGGATTTTTCAAAGAATTGTTACAACAACAGTAAATAGTTTTTAGCACCCAGATATTCCATTAATGATGAACAACTTATGAAGAGGTGCATTGGTTCATACAAAGAGACACAATGGTTCAATTTCATAC
>SNQJ01S0002122.1:204896-244818 GCA_010110895.2 Picea sitchensis | reverse complement strand
GTTCTTAATTGTTGAGGAGAGGTTCACTTGATAGGATATGGAGGGTGCACGGCAAGGGAGGGCGCACTCATTTGTTGAGTTTTTACTTGAGGAGGGGCGCACTTGAGCTAAGTGTGCACCATATCTTTGGAGGGAGGCACTCTTGAGAGGAGGGAGATTCTACAAGGGAAAGGAAAAGGCAAGCAAAGGTTAAAGGCACAAGAAAATTCAAGGTCAAGTAAAAGGCACAAGGGAAGAGGACCAAAGGCTAGCAAAGCAATATGGGTGCACCAAGGCAAAGGGTGCCTTGCTTCAATAGGCTAGCAGGGACATCTTCAAGGGACTCCAAGGCTTCTAAGAAGGGTTGTTATTGTACCAGATTCATTTGTACATGTTTTATGTGTTCTATATGTTTCTTTGAGGCCTTCTATATACACATCTACTCCAAATTGTTTTTCCCCGTGGGGGTTTTTCTAGGGTCATGTTCACCAAAAACATGTGTCAATTTCATGCATGCTTAGAAGTGTTAGAACAACATTTAGAGTTGTAAAGATTGTGAGGAGTGTTATGTGTTTTGAGTTATATTGTATGTGCTAATCATTGGTATGAAAAACACTTGCAAGGGCACCTNGTCAATTTCATGCATGCTTAGAAGTGTTAGAACAACATTTAGAGTTGTAAAGATTGTGAGGAGTGTTATGTGTTTTGAGTTATATTGTATGTGCTAATCATTGGTATGAAAAACACTTGCAAGGGCACCTCAAAAGGACACTTCACCAAAACAATTATCAACAAAAAGTAACCAAACAGTTTGTTGTCCTAAAAGGCAACAAAGGACAGTTCTGGAAGATAAAACTTAGAGTTAAAATCTGATCAAAGACAGATTAGTTTTAGCATCTTGATAGTACCTCGTTTCTCTTCATGGTATCAGATCCCTTGGTGGAAAATATTTGATGATTTCTAGTTCATTCAGTGGACAGTTTTGTGACAACTAGTTGACAGATTTTTTGGATAGCGTGTTGACAGAGTTTGTGGATAGCTTGTTGGAAGATTTGTTGATAGTTGCAGAAATGATTTTTGACATTTGTGGACAACCTCTTATCACACCTACATGGATAGGAGTGAGGATGATTTAGACAACCTATTATCACACCTATTTGTTAGGTGTGAGGTTGTAGTTCTACTGCCTATTTTCACACATGTGTTGACAAGACTAAGGCAGTTGTCCTGTGTTGTTTTAGCATCAGTGTGAGATTTAGTGTAAAACCATGTCATTGTCCCAGATGCAGATAGAATATAGTCTAGCCGGAGCTAGAAATTGGTCCCCTTGGAAGACCAGGATCACTTTCACCTTAGAGGACCTTGAACTATGGGATATAGTTCATGCTCCCGTTGTTCTTCCTCCTGTCAATGCTCCCGTTGTTCTTCCTCCTGTCAATGCTCCCGTGTTGGTGAAAGAGTTTAGGAAGAGGAACAACAAGGAGAAAAGGATTGTTTGTGATGGGGTGAGAGAACGTGTCATTCCACATTTGAATGGTAAATACTATGCATTTGAGATGTGGGAGTCTTTATGCAAGCTTTACCAGAGTCCAAACTAGAACTAGAAGATGGTTCTACAGGACAAGTTTAGGAGAATTCATATGCTCGATTTTGAGTCGGTTACATCATTCCTTGACAAATTCACTCAGATCATAGATGATATTGTAGTCATTGGAGATATAATAGACCTAGACTTTATGGTTAGTACAGCCTTAAAAACTTTACCAAACCATGGGGTCCATTTGTTCGAGGCATTGTTTCCCGAGAGGTTATGCCTATTTGGGAGAGACTTTGGGATGATTTCATACATGAGGAGACGAGACTCACCTTGGATTCCTCAGGACAATAGCGGATTACTCAGGGTGATGAGGACCTTTCTCTGTGGACTAGGGGAAAGAAGAAGACTGGCATGTTGAGGAAAAGGTATGGAAAACCTTACTCAAGCATTTTCAAATCTTGTCAAGCTAAGACAAGATAGTTGGGAATGTCACCCGGGGTTTATAGCCTCAAAAAAAATAGCTTAATCCACAATTATTAAGTACAAAGGATCAAGGTTGGTTTTTATGTGTTATATATAACAGTGAAAAAGAAATAAACTTAAACAAAGTTACATGAATGTGTACAGAAATTACACAAATGTGTACATGGAGATAAAACAAAAAGAATGAACCAAATCGTTAAAACACATGTGTGAGACTGAAACAACAATCTGATTTTTCATTTATTTCATTCTTGTTGATATTATGGTAATTGTGGGAGGTATTTACCTCCACGTGTAAACCTGACAAGAATAGAAAATTCTGGGAAGCAAGAAGAAACCCTAATTAATTGGTTAATAACCCTAGAATACAAGTCGACTCAAGAGAATGACGTGTATTAAGTTATTAGCCTCCAAGAGAAGAAGTCAGCTAAATGAAATGTTATATACTAAAAAATTACTACCCAGAATGAGAAGTCGGCCTAGGCAGTTTGCCAAAATTAGTATAAATACAAGAGGCCAGTCTTCATTATGGCCAGTATTCTCATAACTGCAGAAGAAGCACTTGTGCACATTGCAATTGGCCAGTTTGTGCGCAAGTTTGGAAGAGAGTTGTTGTTGCAATTGCTGCAACTAGAAGATTTCGATTTTGGCTTGGACTCTCTCTTGTTTATGGTTTTGACTCTCTGATCAGCTCTTGTTACTCTTGCTTGGTGTGTTATCCTTGGAGAAAGGTGTGCCACCTTTGTTTGGCTATCTAGTCTATGGTTTGTTTCCGGAATGATTCTCTGTAAAGGTTAAGGTGCTCAGGGGTGGCTTCGGCCTATGGTTGGGTGACAATATTGCTATATTGTCTATGGTTAAACTAGCACATCCATTATATTCTAATAGGTTATGGGCCCACATTATCTTTGGACAATCTAACCACTGGAAGATAGATTGGGAGGATTTTCTCACTTGCAATTGCAGTTGCAGCCAGTTTCTGTTGCAACAACAAAACCCTAACCCTCTCGTTGAGGCAACTTAAGTGAAGATATTGACCTAATTCCTGTATAGACTAGTGCGCCCTAGCCTAGCGCATATCCTAGTACTCTCAGCAAGCTAAGACGTCAAGTTTGAGTTTTTGGTCAAATCTAGGGTTGACCAAGTCAAAGAAGTCGTGAATTACTCTATGAAGTTAGAAAACAAGTTAGAAGGGGATTCTAACTTCAGAGAATGGAAGACAAGGATTTATCTCATCCTTGCCAAGAATAAAGTGTTGGATATCATGAAAGGAAAGATTGTGGAACTAGAATTTGAAGAAAAAAAAGAGAAGGAATCGCAGAACGTTGCAGTTATGGAGAAGTTCAAAGACAATGACATCAATTCCATGATTATCATAGTGGATTCAATAAAACACCACTTGATACCCTAAATCTCCCATCTTGATTGGTCTAAGAAGATGTACGATGCCCTAACAAAACTCTTCTCAGTCAGAAACATTGGACAAGTAATGAGTCTGAAGAATAAGCTCTGTGACATGAAGATGAATGATGATGATAGCATAACATCATAATTTGTGAGAATCTCTCAGTTAAGAGATAAACTATAAGCTATTAAAGAAATCATTTCAGAAAAGGAACTGGCAAATATAATACTCAATGGTCTTCCCAAGACATGGGATGCATTTTCCGCAAGCATGAACACAAGGAAGGATTATCCTACATTTGAAGAACTTTGGACTTGCTGTGCACAAGAAGAATCAAGAATTAGTGCAAAAGAGGAACCTCAAAAGAAATACGATGATCAAGCCTCCACGGCAAGATTCAAGAATTTCATAAACAAAAGGAAGTTTGGCTCAAGGAAGAAGCCAAATCAAGAGAAAGATATGTCAGAAATACAATGCTTCAACTATTGAAAATATGGTCACTACAAGAATCATTGTCCTGAGCTAAAGAAAAGGAAGGAGACACATGAAGAATCAGTTGCCAAGAAAAGGAATCTTCAAAGAAGAGTAAGCAGGACAAAACAAACTTCTTCTTCTAAGAAAAGGTAACATTACTCCTCATGGTTCTTGTACATACCATGTTTACATTGTTTCTGTACATATCTTGCATATCTATCTCTTAGAAGATAAGATGTTCAAAAGAAACTACACCTATGGAAGATCAACAAAATGAGGACTTGCTATCACAATGACTACAAGTTAGGAAATACACATGAAAGGATGAAGTACATCAACAACCCCTGGTAACAATTCATGTGGAAGCTATTACATAAGCAATAGTTGCAAGATAAGTCGAAATCGGAATCAATATTGAATAAACCTAGAAGAAGTAAAGACAGAAAGAAGTCAGCAATCTAGAGGAAATTGGAGAAAGACTTACAACACTTTGCAAAAGGCAATAAGGATGCAGACGGAAGCGTGGACTCTGTTATATGGAGGGATCTGATTATATATTTCCAAAATAAGAGCATGCATTCATACATGAAGAAAGGATTAGGAGGGAGCTAATCCTATGATCCATTGAATATGATGAAGTATATATCCATAGTAGCAGCCATGAAAAGCAGTATGTGTTCAGTTTGACTTTAGAAGAAGCCTTCTTCGAAAAGAATCCTTAAAATATCCCCGGTTTTCCATCTGCATCCATGATCCTATGATGAAAGAAATAAGTTGGAATCTTCAGGGCATGGAATCTATAGAAAAATCCATGGACCCAAGAGCTAAAGAGAAACATGAGGAAGAACATGAAGATTCCAAGAGAGAAGGAAAATCCAAAACAACCAGTCATTGTATCGAGAATCACAAGACTATCGGCTTGAGCTAAACTCACTAAAAGAAATCAAGCAAAGGAACTGATGAAGAATAGTGTATGGAATACTTATGAATGTAATCATTGCGAGATCCATAACTAGAGGTTCTCCTAGATGGAGGGAGAAGACTATGATGACTGCTTGTTCCAGTAAACCAGACATACCTCTACATGAGCCATTATATCGTCTGCAATATCCATGGGTTGGCGTTTACATCAGATGAATGCAAAGATTGTTCTCCAGAAAAATTGAACAAAGAGCGTATGTAGAGCAACCTCAAGGCTTTGAGGTATACCAAAAATAGACCCTTGTATACAGACGAAAGAAGACAACTTGGTGGAGAACCTCCAATGCACAGCAGAAGCATGGTGAAAACTTTCTATAATAGAAATATTGTATCAGAATGGTTACTTGAAACTCCAGGATGAAGGATTTCCAATCCATGACAAACTCTCGTGATAACAGAAGAAGTACCACATGGATATGTTCCAGTTTGAGACTTGCCACGATGTTATGAGCTAGCAGGAAACAAAAGAGATGAATTCAACTATGATATACTGTAATGATCAGAGCTATATGAAGCCTTCAGAAAACCAGTGTTCCAGAAAGACCAAAGTACATTTAGATAAAGCATTACATTCTCCAATATATATCTCCACAGATGAGCAGATAAGTAGACATTTTGGTAAAGCCTCTATCCAAGATGAAAGAGTTTGTGTACTCAAGCTGGAGCTCGTGGAGATGACTTCCTTATTGGAAAAGGAAGAGATGACTCCCAGGTTGGGAGGGAGAACTGATGTGTTATTGATTTATGGACGGTCATTTTTCAGTTCGAAAAATGGTCCAGGATGAGCAGTTCCTTTCCAGTTCGAAAAGTGGTTTGAGATTTTTGACGGACATGAATTTTCCAGTTCGGAAAATGGTCCAGATTGAACGGTCATTTTCGTAATGAAAATGGTTCGATGGATTGTTGATGTACCATAGACAACGATTCCCCTTGTGGACAGTGTGGGGGAATGGTCTAGGACAGTCTCTCTTCTTGATGGTCACTCTCAGTAGTGGTCAAGAAGATTTTTTCTCCTCGTCAGACAGCCATTCTTTCAAAGCTCACAGTTGTGAGCAGTTTCGAAGAATGGTATGTTTTGGAGGTTGGTGCAGGACAGTCATTTCCTTAGGAAATGGTCTGAACAGTCATTCCCTAGGGCATATTCATTCTCTCTAGGTTGCACTTTTTTTAGTGTCATAGGAATGGCCCAGATAGGTGAATGGTCCAAGTTCAGCAATCAGGGACAGGCATTCCCTAGGGCAGATTCATTATCTCCAGGTTGCACTTTGTTTAGTGTCGGAGGAATGGCCCAGATAGGTGAATGGTCTAGGTTCATAAATAGGGACAGTTATTCTTCCTTGCTTGAGAAGAATAGTCCAGATAGCTCATCATTAATGTTTTACCTTCTAAGGGCAGATGCTCTTCCAGATCTCACAGATGTAAGTGGAAGAATGGCCCAGATGATTCACTTTATATCATAACAATGTTTTATGTGCAGGTTGAAATTAGATGATATGATTATTATGGAGATTGTATGTCTCTGGACAGTAGATGTATGCTATTTTGGTGGACGTGTTCCACTAATTGTGACTATATGTCACTGATCAAGTATTTGTATGCTACTTGGTTTGGTAGTGTACCACTAGATTGTAGTTGTTTACTACTATGGATAGACACAGTTATGTTCTATTGAATGACATTGTTCTAATTGCCTTGAATACTATCAGTAGTGTTGGAAATGATTATCATCTAGACAGATGATCAATAGACAGAGATTTCCCAGACAGAAAATGGTCCAGGACATCTATTCTTCTAGGACATATGTCTGGATTAGAAGAATGGTTTTTGTGTCACTCTGTGGAGTGAGTGACTTATCCAGCATCATGTTTGATTACTCAAATGGAGTATGGTTTTGAGAGATGATGCATTTGATGACACTTACAGTGATTATGGTGATCATGATCTAATCATGAGATAATCTATACGAATATGTTGATGTTACCGGGTGAATGGTATGTTTGTGCTCAATACCATTACCTTCAATACCTCCCTAGCTAGGAGGGAGTGTTGATATTATAGTAGTTGCGGGAGGTATTTACCTCCACGTTTAAACCTGACGAGAATAGAATATTCTGAGAAGAAAGAAAAAACCCTAATTAATTGGTTAATAACCCTAGAAGACAAGTCAGCTCAAGAGAATGACTTGTATTAGGTTATTAGCCTCCAAGAGAAGAAGTCGGCTAAAGGAAATGTTATATACTAAATAATTACTACCCAGAATGAGAAGTCGCCCCGGGCAATCTGCCAGAATTAGTATAAATACAGGAGGCTAGTCTTCATTCTGGCCAGTATTCTCAGAACTGCAGAAGCAGCACTTGTGCACACTCCAGTTGGCCAGTTTGTGCGCAATTTTGGAGGAGATCTGTTGTTGCAGCTGCTGCAACTAGCAGATTTCGGTTTTGGCTTGGACTCTCTCTTGGATATGGTTTGGACTCTCTGATTAGCTCTTGTTACTCTTTCTTGGTGTGTTATCCTTGGAGAAAGGTGTGCCACCTTTGTTTGGCTATCCATTCTAGGATTTTATTTCAAAATGATTCTCTGTCAAGGTTAAGGTGCTCAGGGGTGGCTTTGGCCTATGGTTGGGTGACAATATTGCTATATTGTCTATGGTTAAACGAGCACATCCATTATATTCTAACAATTCTGAGATACAAAATTGAGTTCTCTTTACAAACCCTTGTGAGGGTAGGGACCAAATTCAAATTTAGAAGCCTTCGATGGGCACCATACAAAAAGACTCTCACAAAAAGAAGAAAATGAAGCTAAAGATCTAGATCAACTGGCCACAAAATTTTGTCACTTGACTCTACAAGATATTATTTATCAGTCACGAAATTCAATTCATACACAGACTGCCAAAGATAAATCATACACCTTTAAAACAAGTTGTTGAAATATGTGATTCAGTTTTTTGAATCATGCTTCCTTCAATAAGACCCGGTTGTCATCAAGAGGTTTAAGCCTTCAAACAAACTTAGAATGAATGAAACTTTGAAAATATCTCACTAGTATAGAGAAAACCTTGTGGTTGTAGTTCTCCTTCTATTATCTCCTCCTTGTCTCTTCATCTCATTGAGTTTTTATTCATTTTCAATAAGTTATGGTAGTTCAACTACCTTTCTTTAGTTAAGCCAAATTAACTTAACTAATTAGTTGAGACAAGTAATAACATTATATATAAATAAAGGTCTAATTAATAATAACTAAATAGGTGGGACTCCTTGTGACTCCCAATTATTTATTTTAATAATCATCAAACATAAAATATAAAATTCAATCATTTGATTTCAAATATATCCTCCTTGTAACTCTCATTCTCATAATTATGATCAAATATTTTAAATATCAGTAAAATATAATATGACCATATCCAAAAGTATCATATCCATGTTGTCCAAAGAAAACTACCTAAATATATGCTTTTTGTCCAAAACTTTTTCAAAGTAAAAATATTGTCTTCAACATAAAAAAAAAATAACATTAATCATCATCAAAAAACTATATTTACTATGAGAGGAATTTGGCCTCTTCTCACTGTTGTCCCCTTTTGATTTTTCTGTGGAATCCTTTGGTTGGTTGGAACCTTGAGGTTGAACTGCATTGATAACATGAGAAAAATCATCCTTAATATGAATGCGGGAGGACATAGATTTGGAAGACTCTTTGGATGAGCTAGAGGGAGTGGTTACTCCTTTTCCTTTGTCCTGCACAGGCTCGGGGACATCGGTTTTTAATCTCTTACTCACATGAGATGATTGTACAGGTGAGACATCATGATCAGCTTGGGAAATTTGATTCCTTAGTGGTGGTGGAGGGGGTAATGGAAAATAAGCAGTAGGCCAATCGTGGTGATGAAAAACAGGTTGGTAGATAAAATCTTGCCAACCATCGTTGGCAGGTGGTTCTGGTCACATTGATACATGAGGATGGACTCGGATACCAAAAACATTTTGATGTTCTTGGAAGGGAGCTCTTTAAGGTCAGGGCTGGAGGATCCCTTGGCCTACTAGGTTGAAGAACCCAGCTTGGAAAATATGGTTCAATTCATGTGGATCAACATCAAAATGTAAGGAAAATTGAGGTCTTTTATGACCCCTATGTTAATCTCCTCTGCCTCTATTGCCTCTACCATTACTGCCTCTACTGAAGAAACTCATCCTAAATCAATGTTCCAATTAGTTATGAAAACTCTCGATAGTCCATGCATCAACCCTACCTAAATAAAATCAAAGGTTGTCTCTATCATTCTCAAAAGAAGCACATGCAATCAATCCATTCATCATATTACTTAAATCAATAATTAATTGTTATTGACCAGGGAATGATAGTTTTATTGGGAAGAGGAGGTGTTGATAATGAATGAAAAGTGGTAGCATGGATGGAAACCACCAGCGGATATTTTTCAAGCAAACACAGAGGACTTCCATTTAAAAAAAATACTTTCATTTCCAAATTTCAAATGCAAATCACTTCATGTTCCTTTTCATTAATTATTTTGAAATGTCATTCACAATAACAGAACATGGAATTAAAAATGAATATGGGAAGATGGTGAGCTTGTAAGAAGTGAAAAGTGGTATAATGAATGGGAAATGAGATGGACATCGTTTCATTAAATAAAATAACATTTGTTCTTTAAAATGACATACCCTTAATTTCCAAAAAAAACTTCTTAAATTGTAGGCAATCTCAAAGTTAAAGATACAACAACTTCCATATCAAACCCAAAGCAGAACTCCAGGACTGTCAAACTCAGTTCATTTAATTCCTATCTTTTCTTCATTCATGTTTGATTGAACATCAACACAATTTATACAAATATTGTCCATAATTCCAACTAACAACGGCTATGTTCATATCACTTAGAGAATACATGGGGAGGCCAAGGAAAATAACATGCCATCGAACTTAATCATTTACATCAACCAAATTTAGTTGTTGTACAATGGACTGGGTTCGAGACCCTATATTCTATTAGTTGGTCACCCTTTCTTCTTCTAACAATCAAACAACTCCAAGCATCACTGAGCCAAAACAATTATAACCAATTTCTTCCCACTATACAATTTATTTATTTTTATTTGCAGAGATATTTTCATATAATGGACTATCAACATAATCATTCCATCAATTAAAATAGACCACATCAATCGTGCAATGGAGTGTAACATAAGCCACCAAATTTCCAACATACAAGGCCGGTATATACTTTCAGTATTTGCTATGTGATAGGTTGGGTTCGAAACCCTGGTGTTCCTTTTTTTATTCATTATACGGCCTTCAAAAATGACAAAGAATCTTGTAGGTAGTCAGCCAATGAACCAAGGAGTTATACAACTAACAAATCTCTCTATTTTTTATTTAACACATAACCATTTCAAAACCCAAGTTCAAATCTCCAACAGTCACGACAAGGGAGAACAGGGTCCGAACGGCCAGGTGGGTGAGACAATTCTACAAGTGGGGTTAGTAACATGAAACCAACACCTCCAACAATTTTACAACAAGGTTTGACACAGTCGCTTCAAAGGTGGCCTCCAGGTAAGAACCCGACCTTGCATACATTCAAACTATGAAATGGAAACTCGAGAGGGAAACAAACCTCTCATGAGTAAAGCATGAGGTAATAATACTACATTAAAACAACCCAGAACCGACTATCTCTTATGTTTATCATAAAACCCCTCTAGGATTCTATCATGGGATGTGGGTGATAACAAAATAAAATTGCCAGAATTCTATCAGCAGTAAGGAGCAACAACCAGTCATCCACCCGGGTGCAACCATAACTGGATAACTTCAACATGGCGGAGCAATAAACAAATTCCAACTTGCAACATTCGAAATGCCAACCAATATCATTTGCACAGACAGAGTACACATTCAACCACCATATATTTCAAAAAGAAAACACTCTGCATACGAATTCTAAGATCCAACACAGAGATTCTATCTAGAGCGAGGTTATAATGATGAATGGAAAGGACAGAGTCGCCATATATGTGAGGAAAGTGTTGAAAAGAACCAAATACTGCCATTATTCTCCTAACGGTCAAGCGAAACCGAGGCAAACTAACCAGAGCAACCAAAAATGTGCGACAAAGTGAGGGTGGTGAGCTCGAGGTGGGGTAAGAACGACGTGCAGTAAATGAACGTCGCTTCTCCACCCTCTCATTAATTGCCATCAACCATATCTAGGGTGGAGTGCATCCAAACTTCATCATTTGCATTAATCAAATTTAATTCAAATCCAACATATCACTTCTACTTTGCCAAATTGAAACAAAAACCCTCCCATACCATAGTTTTATACCAGCACCATGAATATCACATGTACCATATTTCTAACAAGTTCCAATTTGCAAGGATCGATTGACCTCAAAACAATTGCATAAACCATAACTCTTGTCCACCAAACATAACCAATACCATAACACAATATGCCATGAATGCAATATGTCATAACCAATGTGTATATGAGTTGAAGTTTGAATTTTAATCATAAATGTGTAACATTCATAACCAAAGTGCTTGTCACTTCAAAACTTTCCTTTGACTTTTAAATTTACATCCCTGATCATCATTGATTGCATGGGAAAACTTGTTCGAATTCCTGTGTTTTTTTCAAACTGTAAAATGCTTTGTAAAGTTATCATGTGTGCAATTCAGAGAAGCGTTTCTTTTTCACCATGATGTAAACAAAGGGGTCCCACCTATTTAGTATATTATTATGTATATGTATATAAATAATAAGGAATTCCAACCCATTTGCAGGCAGGGGTATTACGTTGCACCTCTCGGCGTCAACAAACTGGCGACTCCACAGGGAAATCTGTTTTTAACAAATTCGGAACTCAGAATCTCTAATTTCACGGACCGATAGAAGTAGATGATAGAAAAATTGTTGAAAAGAATAGTTATGAAACAAGGGGAAAAAGATGGTTTAATGGAAATAATGAGATGGGATTTTGGGAATAACTTATAGAAAGTGGTACGTATGAGGTGGTTTGGTCCTGTATGCATAAAATTTGAACAATATATATAATAATTCTTAAATTTTCAAGGAGAATGTTTATGATATGTTCTTTGGATCTCAAGATGGAGGGAAGAAAGGGATAGCAGAAACAGGGAAGAAGACAAAATCAACTATCCTACAACTGTGTTGAAAGCAAAAAGCAATTTCAGCGATGTCTGAAAGGAGGACATCATGACAGCTATGTGTATATTATTTTCCTTTGATCAAAAATATTTACAGAACATTATTATGGAAAAATTGATCCAGACTTTATTTTTGATGATCACAGAAACAAAACAGCAAAAATTGAAAATTCAATAAACCAAAGTGAAAAGAAAAAAGTAAAACAAAAGACTATATATAGCATTCATTTTTTTTACAAGCGTTTAATGATCGAGATGGTTCCACATAATGTTTCAAGTGGGAACCATTAGTATTGTATGAGAACAACCGCTCTTCCAAATCCTTTAGGAGATATGAGTTTTCACCTAGGATAAAAGTGATTTTGAAAGGACCTAGCCATAGTTTTTGGAACTTAGAGTGTCTTCCTCTCTCAGCATGGGTTGAGTCCCATATTAGCACTTTCTCATCAATCTTGAATTCAACAGCTTTCGCTCATCCGTTAAAATGCTTTTTCACAGTTTGTTGTCTTCTCTTTATATTCTCTAAGGAAAAATTCATTTGTTCTTCCAGGGCTAACAATGCATTTATCCTTTGGGGAACATTAGAAGAATTTAATTCTTCAATCTGTAACATCATTTGTAAGGAGGAAAACTCCAACTCGGTAGGCAGAATAGCCTCTTGACCATATACGAGCTGAAAGGGAGTACAACCTGTGCTTTCCTTGGTGGTTGTGAAATCTTCCCAGAGAGCGTAAGTGAGAAGTGTGTGCCATTGGTGAGGTTTATCCTCTATGGTCCTCTTAATGATCCTAATCCGATTATTGTTAATGGACTTGGATTGTCCATTTCCTTGGGGGTAATAAGAAGATGAAGTGAAATATTTGACCCCTAATTTAACCAAAAATTGAGTCAAATTTGCAGAAATGAAGGTCGGGCCATTGTCCGTAATGATCTCTACCGGAATGTCAAATTTGTAAAAGATATTAGTTTCTAAGAAACAAATTATCTTCTCATCCTGCGTGTGTTTTAGAGGGACAATCCTCTTCTCATTCGAGAGATGCGAGGATTTGAGGACATGAAAAATAAAACCAAGGATTTAGAAAAAGAGAGGTTATTGACGATTCATGGGCTACCTTTTCCTAGCTTCCCAGCATTCACGGATACTTATCTCTCTTTCAATTACTTCCCAAGAGTGTTCAAGTTCAGCATAAGTAATAGAAGTTTCTAAAATAGTGTTGAATAAGGTCAAAGAAAAGCTAGTTTGGTCATCAAGACTGTTTCCAATATTGGGTTGTCTTGTAACAGGTATTGTCATGGAAAAAATCAATCAAGGAGTATTTAGAAAAAAGAGAAAAATTTGAAGATAATCGTGAATACAATAAACCAAAGAGATATGAAATATCTTCCCCAGTATGGTTGCCAAATAAATGTTGAGGAAAATGTATGGAAAACCTTATTCGGGCATTTTCAGATCTTGTCGGGCTAAAACAAGATAGTTGGGAATGTCACCCGAGGTTTATAGCCTCAAAAACAATTGATTGATCCACAAGTGTTAAGTACAAAGGATCAAGGTTGGTTTTTATGTGTTATATATAATAGTGCAAAAGAAATAAACTTAAACAAAGTTACATGAATGTGTACAGAAATTACACAAATGTGTACATGGAGATAAAAGAAAAAGAATGAACCAGATCGTTAAAACACATGTGTGAGACTGAAACAGTAATCTATTTTTTTCATTTATTTCATTCTGAGATACAAAACTGAGTTCTATTTACAAACCCCTTTGAGGGTAGGGACCAAAGTCAGATTTAGAATCCTTTGATGGGCACCATACAAAAAGACTCTGACAACAAGAAGAAAACTGAAGCTAAAGATCTATATCAACTTCCCACAAAATGTTGTCACTTGACTCTGCAAGATATTCTTTATCAATCATGAAATTAAATTCATACACAAACAAGAATACACAAACTGCTAAAGATAAATCATACACCTTTAAAACAAGTTGTTGAAATATGTGATTCAGTTTTTTGAATCATGTTTCCTTCAATAAAACTCTATTGTCATCAAGAGGGTTAAGCCTTCTAGCAAACTCATAATGAATTAAAGTTTGAAAATATCTCACTAGTATAGAGCAAACCTTATGGCTATAGTTCTCCGTCTATTCTCTCCTCCTTGTCTCTTCATCTCATTGAGGTTTTATTCATTTTCAATAAGTTATGGTAGTTCAACTACCTTTCTTTAGTTAAGCCAAATTAGATTAAATAATTAGTTGAGACACGTAATAATAGTATATATAAATAAAGGTCTAATAAATAATTACTAAATAGGTGGGACCCCTTTTGACTCCCAATTATTTCTTTTAATAATCATCAAACATGAAATATAAACTCAATCATTTGATTTCAAATATATCCTCCTTGTAACTCGTGTTCTCATAATTATGATCAAATATTTTAAATATCAGAAAAATATAATATGACCATATCCAAAAGTATCATATCTATGTTGTCCAAAAAAAACTACTTAAATATATGCTTGGTGTCCAAAACTTTATCAAACTAAAAATATTGTCTTCAACATAAAAAAAAAATACATTAATCATCACCAAAAACCATATTTACTGTGAGAGGCATTTGGCCTCTTTACACCATTGTCCCCTTTTTATTTTTATGTGGCATCCTTTGGTTGGTTGGAACCTTGAGGTTGAACTGCACTGATAACATGAGAACAATCATTCTTCAGATGAAGGCGGGAGCAAAAATATTTGGAAGACTCTTTGGATGAGCTAGAGGGAGTGGTTACTCCTTTTCCTTTGTCTTGCACAGGCTCAGGGACATTGATTTTTAATATCTTACTAGTGTGAGATGACTGCATGGGTAAGACAGCATGATGAGCTTGGGAAATTTGATTCCTTGGTGGTGGTGGAAGGGGTAATGGAAAAGAAGCATTAGGCCAACCATGGTGATGAATAGCAGGCTGGTGGAAAATCTCTTGCCAACCATCGTTGGCAGGCGGTTTTGGTCACATTGATACATGAGGAGGGACTTAGATAGCGGAAAAAAATTTATGTGCTTGGAAGGGAGGTCTTTCAAGTCGGGCCTAGAGGATCCCTTGGCCTACTAGGTTGAATAACCCATCTTGGAAAAGATGGTTCAATTCATGTGGTTTAGCATCAAAATGTATGGAAAACCGAGGTCTTCGATGACCCCTCTGCTAATTTCCGCTGCTTATATTGCCTCTGTCATTACTGCCTCTACTAAAGAAACTCATCCTGAAGCAATGTTTCAATTAGTTATGAAAAATCTTGACAGTCCATGCATCAACCCTACCTAAATAAAATCAATGGTTAAAATCTTGACAGTCCATGCATCAACCCTACCTAAATAAAATCAATGGTTGGCTCTATCATTCTCAACAGAAGCACATGCAATCAATCCATTCATCATATTACTCAAATCAATAATTAATTTATATTGAATGGGGAATGATAGGGTTATTGGGAAGAGGAGGGGTTGATAATGAATGAAAAGCGGTAGCATGGACAGGAACCACCAGCGGATACTGTTCAAGAAAACACAGATGCAACTTCCATTTAAAAACAATACTTCCATTTCCAAATTTCAAACGCCAATCACTTCCTTTTCCTTTTTATTATTTCTTTTGAATTTTCATTCACAATAACAGAACAGGGAATTAAAAATGAATCTGGGAAGATGGTGAGCTTGTAAGAAGAAAAAAGTGGTATAATGAACGGGAAATGAGATGGACATTGTTCCATTAAATAAAATAACATTTTTATTTAAAATGGCATACCCTTAATTACCAAAAAAAACATTTTAAAATGTAGGCAAACTCAAATTTAAAGATACAACAACTTCCATGTCAAACCCTAAGCAGAACTCTAGCACTGTCAAACTCATCCAATTAATTCCTATCTTTTCTTCATTCATGTTTGATCAAACAACAACACAATTTATACACAGATTGTCCATAATTCCAACTAACAATGACTATGTTCAGATCACTTAGAGAAGACATGGGGAGGTTGAGGAAAAGAACATTCCATCGAACTTAATCATTTACATCAGCCAAATTTAATTGTTGTACAATGGACTGGGTTCTAGACCCTCTATTCTATTAGTTGGTTACCCTTTCTTCTTCTAACAATCAAACAACTCCAAGCATCGTTGAGCCAAAACAATTATAACCAATTTCTTCCCACAGTACAATTTATTTATTTTTATTTGCAGATCTCTTTTCATATAATGGACTATCAACAGAATCATTCCATCAATTAAAATAGACCATATCAATCGTGCAATGGAGTGTAACATAAGCCAAAAAAATTCCAACATATAAGGCCGGTATATACATTCAGTATTTGCTATGTGAGAGGTTGGGTTCGAAACCCTGGTGTTCCTTTTTTTATTCATTATATGACCTTCAAAAATGACCAAGACTCATGTAGGTAGTCATCCAATGAACCAAGGAGTTATACAACTAATGAATCTCTCTATTGTCGGGTTAACACATAATCATTTCAAAACCCAAGTTCAAATCCGCAACAGTCACGACAAGGGAGAATGGGGTCTGAACAGCCAGGTGGGTGAGACAATTCCGCAACTGGGGTTTGTAACATGAAACCAAAACCTCCAACAATTTTACAACAAGGTTTGGCATAGTCGCTTCCAAGGTGGCCAGCAGGTAAGAACTCGACCTTGCATACATTCAAACTATGAAATAGAAACTCGACAGGGAAACAAACCTCTCATGAGTAGAGTAGGAGGTAATAATACTACATTAAAAGAACCGAGAACCGACTATCTCTTTTGTTTATCATAAAACCCTTCCAAGATTCGATCACGGGACGTGGGTGATAACAAAACAAAATTGCCATAATTCTATCAACAATAAAGAGCAACAGCAACCAGTCATCCAACTGGGTGCAACCATAACCGAATAACTTCAACATGACGGAGCATTAAACAAATTAAACATGACAGAGTACACATTCAACCATTATATCTTTCAGAAAGAAAACACTCTGCATACGAATTCTAAGAGCCAACACAGATATTTTATCCAAAGGGAGGTTATAATGATGAATGGAAGGGCGAGAGTCACCATACCTGTGAAGAAAGTGTCAAAAAGAACCAAAGACCACCACTATTCTCCCAACGGTCGAGCGAAACGGAGTCAAACTTGTTGGAGAAATTTATATTTTCGGCACACTAGTTCAGTGGGAGTAACACTAGTTCAATAGGCGTTAACTAACTAGTTCTATTTTAGACTTTCTAATCTTAGACCATCACTATTATGCATGCATTCCTAACTATAGGATGGCATTGCCTATATGACTGAAGATCACTCACTCATTGATAAGATAATAATATGCATTGATTCTCATTTTTCATTGTGTATCTCTCTTCATTTTCTTGATAAGCTTTGTTTGTGTATGTTTTAGCTAGATCTCATGCGCAGGTTTCCATGAAACACTGACATGGTATCAGAGCTACGCTACTTGGAGCAAGCCAGGCAAGCCAAAGAATAAGGAAAATCGGAGTTTCGACGAGCTAAATTCGTGGTTGTACCTTTCAGCAGTTATTTCTCCAAAAGTATCAACGTTTTGGGGAAACAACCCGTGTGAGAAGAAAATCGACCCAATCTGCAAGTGGTTTTTCAACCATTTGGTGAGATTCTTCACCATTTTCTCAAAAAGTAAGTCGGAAGATAGACTCCTGAAACTGATACAAATATGTGGTTGTACCTTTCTATAGTGATTGCTCACAAAATATTAAGTTTTTGAGGAAACGACTCGCGTGAGAAGTAAACCGACCCATTCTGCAAGTAGGTTTTCAATATTTGGCGAGATTCCTCACCGTTTGCTCAGAAAGTAAGTCGTAAGATAGCCTCATGAAACTAATATGAATCTGTGGTCGTACCTTTCTACAGTGATTGCTCCCAAAATATTAAGTTTTTTAGGAAACAGCTCGCGTGGAAAGTAAATCGACCCATTCTACAAGTGTGTTTTCAACCGTTTGGCGAGATTCCTCACCGTTTTCTCATAAAGTAAGTCGGAAGATCATCTCTTGAAACTGATATGAATTTTCACTTAAAGTTCCCTTTCTGTCGTGATTTCTTAAATTTTCACTTGCAAATTGAGAGTAAATTTTTAGGGGTTCTTAGAAACAGTGGGAGAGATGGATAGGACAACTACTATACAGTCAAACTTGGTGGTAATCCTCACACCATACAATTATTTTGATTGGAAGCCCAAGGCAGAATTCCAACTCAGAAGGAAAAGACTGTATAATTTGACGATGGAAACAGAAGCAGAACTTACATCAACGATTAAGAAGATGAGATGGGTGAACCGTAAAGATGAGGCCACGGGACTACTTCTTGAGTTAATCTCCACTGATTTATGGTTTCATGTTGTCACATGCAAGACTCCAAACGAGATATGGACCACCTTGGAAGGACTCTTTGGAAAGTAGGATGAGATGCGAGGTCATATGCTTGAGGTAGAATTGAATACCTTAGACCCTAAAAGTTTTGATAATATACAAGATTTCTTTACTAAATTTAAATATTTGATTTTGAGCTTGGTTGAATGTGGTATTGACAAGTCTACACAAGAGAAACAACTTATTCTAACAATCTTGGCCAAGCTGGGACCAAAATACAATGTATATGTCTCCAATTTCCATTCTGGCGGATGTATTTTTGGAACAAATTGGAAAATGCCTACGTTGGCTCAGTTCATTGAGTCTCTTACACAAGAGCAGACAAAACTCATACAGATGGGCCTCATGAAATATCCCAAAGCACATGCACTCACCATGCATGATGGAAAAGGGTCATACAATTAGAAATCAAAGCAGAAACGAAAGGAGTTATTACATCCAAAATCAAAGGAGGGATATTCCAAACCCTTCAAGGATTCTTCAGGTTCCAGAGATTCTTAAAATTCCAAAGGGAAGAAGAAGAAGGGAAAGTAGTGCACTTATTGAAATAAACTGAATCATGAAGAATCCACATGCATGAAGAAACAGATCGATCTTATGGCACATGCACTTCAGCAGAACAACCTTGGAAACTTCATTCTAGAGGGAGCCAACGAGCAGAAGGAAGAAGATCATGCTCCTATGAAAGGTAATCATCATGCTTTGGTTGCAATTAATTCATCATCTGATTCATGGATTATAGATTCTGGTGCATCCCATCATATGGCAGTGAAAGAGGAAGTTTTATCTTCTTTGAATCCATGCTCAAGACCCCCTATTCACATGGGGGATGATACTCTAGTAGTAGTAGCAGGAGAAGGGAGAGTGAAACTCCACAATGGAAATTTTGAGAATGTTCTACATGTTCCAAAGCATTCTATGAATCTATTCTCATTTTATCAGATTACTCAAAAAGGTAAAAAGGTTGAATTTACATCAGATTCAGTTTCAGTAATTGACATGCATGACAATTCCATCATTGCAATTGGTGAGGTGGATCACAAGTCAAAGTTGTATAAATTCACTAAGTTTTTTTACAATGGTTGATCTATTCTAATTACACGTAAGGAACGTACTTTTCATGCAACTCCAGTGCAACATGCATATACTCTTATTCATCCATCAGTTTCGGACATCAGAGATGATTCCATACACTCAGATTCTGTACATGGAAATAAGCAGGTAGTACAACCAGATAAGAAGCCAGCGTCGAAGCTTCAGTAGATACCCAAGAAAGCATAGACCACACTTCAGCCAGCAGGCAACCTTCCAGGGAATCCATTGGATTCAAGGATGACTCAATCTCAGCATGAGGAGCCTTCTCCTGTACTTTCATCTTCAGAACCTCCAATGTCCATGCATTTTTATATCGTTCAATCTACTGATCCACGGAACTACAATAGGGTTGTGGGAAATCCATTATGGAAAGCAGTCATGCAGAAGGAGTATGACTCACTCCTACAAAACCAGACTTGGCATCTGGTTCCACTTCCACTAGAAAGGAATATTTTTAGATGCAGATGGGTCCACAGGATCAAGAGGTACTAGGCTAGACAGGTTGCCAAAGGACTTCGTCRGATCCATATTGATTTCTACAACTTCACGAAGACTTTCAGTGAGCATAAGTTTCAAACTTTGCGAGATCGTATTGCAGTGAAGAACACAGTTGCCTAGCAACTGCGATTTTCTTCTTTTGATACATTATCTTTTGAGGGGGGGGKTTGTTCCTACGTGGTTTTCCCYATTTCCTCGTTTTTATTCAGTGTTCATTAATTGCATTGTACATGAGTACCTAAAATGGCATAGTAGTCGGGACTCATTTTTTACTCCATAGTGATGTTCAGGGGTGTTGGAGAAATTTCTATTTCCGGCACACTAGTTGAGTGGGAGTAACATTAGTTCAGTGGAAGTTAACTGACTAGTTCTATTTTAGACTTTCTAATCTTAAACCATCACTATTATGCATGTATTCCTAATTATAAGATGTCATTGTCTATATGAGTGAAGATCATTCACTCACTGGTAAGATAATAATATGCATTGATTCTCATTTTTCATTGTGTATCTCTCTTCCTTTTCTTGATAATCTTTGTTTGTGTATGCTTTAGCCAAATTTCATGTGCACGTTTCCATGAAACACTAAAAAAACTAACCAGAGCAACCAAAAATGTGCGACAAAGTGAGGGTGGTGAGCTCGAGGTGGGGTAAGAACGACGTGCAGTAAATGCATGTCGCTTCTCCACCCTCTCATTAATTTTCATCAACCATAGCTAGGGTGGAGTTCATCCAAACTTCATCATTTGCATTAATCAAATTTAATTCAAATCCAACATGTCACTTCTACTTTTCCAAATTGAAACAAAAACCCCCCCATACCATAGTTTTATACCAGCACCATTAATATAATATGTCCCATATTTATAAAAAGTTCCAATTTGCAAGGATCAATTAACCTCAAAACAATTGCAAAAACCATAACTATTGTCCACCAAACATAACCAATACCATAATACAATATTCCATGATTGCAATATGTCATAACCAATGTGTATATGAGTTGAAGTTCAAATTTTAATCATAGATGTGTAATAGTCATAACCAAAGTGCTTGTCACTTCTAAACTTTCCTTTGACTTTTAAATTGATAGCCCTTATCATCATTGATTGCATGGGAAAACTTGTTCGAATTCCTATGTTTTTTTCAAACTGTAAAATGCTTCGTAAAGTTGTCATGTGTGCAATTCAGAGAAGCATAAGAGAAGCATTTATTTTTCACCATGATTTAAACAAGGGGTTCCCACCTATTTAGTATATTATTATGTATATGTATATAAATAATAAGTCATTGCAACCCATTTGCAGGAAGGGGTATTACGTTGCACTTCTAGGCATCAACACGATAGAGGTGCTAGACATGGTCCCAAGGGAGGGGCCAAACCATAGCAGAGTGGCGGTGGGAAAGAGAGAGACAAGAGCACATTGAGATGCTTTGTTTGTGGATTGATGGGTCATTATGCAGTACCGTGTCCCAAGAAGAAAAACAAGATGGCACTACAGCGACAGCAGAGGAGATTGAGTTCATTGCTCAGTATGAGAGGGAGTGTGCATCCGTCAGTTCTTTGTCAGTTGTTACACCATCCAGCATCAGGTGGGGATACAGAGTTGAAGAGGACCTATTGACTCATAGTAGTGATTCAGAGGGAGCTCAGACTCATTTTTCGAGGACATTGTCTTCAGGGGTGACTGATCCACCCGGGACAGCTTCAGTTTCAAAGTTTTCAAGACAAAGGGTTGGTCCAAGGGATTAAGAGCATCAGATATTGATGAGGAGGAGCAGCAGGGCACCACAGAGACTTGAACCTCACTTGGCTACGTAGACGAGAAGATTAGTTTTTGGATCCACTTCAGGTGGAAGTCACTTGGTGAGAGGCCAAGTTGAGGATCTTGGTGAGATGACGAGATCCAGATCCTCTTGGTGAGATACCAAGAGGGAGAGACTCTTGGTGAGATGCCAAGAGAGTGACTCTTGGTGATATGCCAAGAGTAGTGACTATTGGTAAGATGCCAAGAGGTAGAAATCCTTGGTGGGAGACCAAGGTTGAGATCTTTGGTTTGATACCAAGATCTAGGTGATCTTGGATAAGTGGAGATGCACTTCCATCTATAGATCACACAGGTTGAGAAGATCTATGTCAAAGACTACTTTTGATGATCAGGGTACAGCCATACTCACCGAGTATTTTCCAGTAGGCAACTATGTCCACTATAGGGATGAGATTGGTGGTGAATGGCACTTTCCTCGGTAAGAGGGAGTGTTGAGATTTGGGTACCTTGGAAGGTGGTCCCCTTGTGTTTGTGATTCTCTAAACACAAAGGGGAAGACTATTACCCTCATTACTTTACTTTATATTCTAATTTCACTTTGAGTTAGGAGTTTAAGTCAAAAGTGAAATATGTCACTTAAGTCATTAAAGTCATTAAAGTGACATTTAATTCACTTTGTGGGTGAGTTAAAGGACATGAGGCAAACTAAGGAAAGTGGGTTTCCTAAGTGATATTTTAGGATTAAATTGCACCCATTGATTAGACATGGCTAGATTGGATCTAGGCCATTGATCTTTTAGGGTTTGGCCGAAGAGAGGCTAAAGGAGGGAATAGTGCAAAGATGAGATTCATTCTTCACTTGAGAGGAGAACAGAAGGAGGAGAGCTCTTGGTCTCATATCTTGAGGGGAGAAGGGGCATGAGGTCAAGATTTTGGGAGGAGCTCTAGCTTGGCACTAGTCCACCATGGAGTATGGGCTACACCTTGGAGGAGGGTGCATACATCTAAGGAGGGGCACACAAGCTTGTGGAGGGGTGCATTCTTGGGAGAAGAGGTGAATCAAGATAAGGAGAGGCACTCCTTGAGGATGGTTCTTACTTTTTTAGGAGAGGTGAACTTGATGGGAGATGGAGGGTGCATGGCAAGGGAGGGCGCACTCATTTGTTGAGTTTTTGCTTGAGGAGGGGTGAACTTGAGCTAAGTGCACACCATATATTTGGAGGGAGGCACTCTTGAGAGGAGGGAGCTTCTACAAGGGAAAGGCAAAGGCAAGGTCAAGGAAAAGGCATAAGGGAAGAGGACCAAAGGCTAACAAATCAAGACGGGTGCACCAAGGCAAAGGGTGCCTTGCTTCAAGAGGCTAGCAGGGACATATTTAAGGGACTCCAAGGCTTCCGAGAAGGGTTGTTGTCGTACCAAGTTCACGTGTACATGTTTTCCGTGTTGTACATTTTTCTTTGAGACCTTCTATATACATCTACTCCAAACTGGTTTTCCCCATGGGGGTTTTTCCAGGGTAATGTTGACCAAAAGCATGTGTGTCAATTTCATGCATGCTTAGAAGTCTTAGAACAACATTTAGAGTTATAAAGATTGTGAGGAGTGTTATGTGTTTTGAGTTATATTGTATGTGCTAATCATTGATATGAAAAACACTTGCAAGGGCACCTCAAACAGACACTCAACCACAAAAATTATCAATAGAAAGTAACCAAACAATTTATTGTCCTGAAAGGTAGCAAAGGATATTTTTGGAAGATAAAACTTAGAGCTAAAATATGATCAAAGACGGAATAGTTTTAGCAGCCTGATAGTACCTTGTTTCTCTTCACGCAATTGAAGAGCATCCAAGAAAAAAGAGCAAGCACAAGTGCGCAGAAGATATCTAAGGTGTGCAAGAGGAGTTGGGGAGTATTCTTTGGGTCAAAAGGTGTGCAAGGGGACTTTTATTGGATTTTTAAGGGTGCACTATGAAGGACTAAGGTTTATGATGCTAGAAAGTGTGTTATTTTGAGGTTGTGATGTTGCAGTCTAGAATTATATTATGGGAATGATGTTATAAGGTACGCTAGGGAATGAAGGTTAAATCTAAGTAGGGCTTCAATCTATGTTTGAAGTATGAAACATGCAGGTGAAGTTAGAATGAAGATCTTAGATTGGTATCTATACAGGTATTACTGAGTTGGTGCTCAGCTGAGGAGATTGGTGTCTCCAGTGGATTGGTTCCTACATAATATCTTGTTAATTTTGTGCTCAGCTCAAGATATTGTTGTCTCTAGTAGGTTGGTGCCTTTACAATATCTTGTTGAGTTGGGGCTCAACTGAAGAGATTGGTGTCTCTAGTAGGTTGGTGCCTATAAGCTTTGTCACAATAGGTTGGTGCCTACATACATTTATAAAGATAAGTTTTGTGGTTTTCTCCCACAAGGTTTCCAAATTAAACTGTATACTATTATTTGAGTTTGCATGCATTTATTGTTTTAAAGTTAATAAATGATTGATGAATGTTCATTTAAAGTAAAAAGTGTTTTATATTGATTCACCCCCCTCTCAGTATAAGCATAAGTACAACAAGAATCACTTCTATAGTTATCTTCTCTTCTTTTTCACTATGGAGTAATTATGCACACCTATGAAAGATTGATCTAGTGGATGTTTTTCATGTTTTGGTGGATGTTTCATGAAACTAGTGTTTCTTCATGCATAGGGACTTGGTCTAGTTAGTGATATTTTCCAATTATTCATGTTTTTTTCATCGTATTTAAGTAAATTATCTATCAAAGTGGTGATAAGTTGCAGTTATCTTGTTTCCTTGGATAATTTTTTCTAGAAACCATAGGGAAGGGTTTGTAATTGGTCATCTCCTTCCCTTGTTTTATCCATCTTAATTGTGTTGAAGCATACAAGGTCAATATTAGGGATTGTGAGTGGAGATCCCCCTAATATTGTTTTTGTGGTTTAATTCTAGCGTTTGACCTAGTTCCACTTGATCTTGTGCTAGACACTCTAGAAGTAGGATGGCACCTAGGGTTTATAAGTAGATAAACTCTAGGGTTTGTTTTCCTAGAAGGTTTGATCTAAGCTCATGATGGCATAATCCTAAGGTTTGATCCTCAAGTCTTCCTTTGCTTTTAGCATTCTTTCAAATTGTTGCATTAACTCCATATGCCCAAGGAATTAAGGAAGTCACTAATCTTTATGTTATTACAAGTGATTACAAGTTTTAGTTTAGTCTCTCTTCCAAAAACGACTTCGTGTTAGCTTAGGGTTTGCATTGCATTTTTCATCATTTCTAGCCTAACATATTGCATATTAGCTTATATTGTCATCTAACATCAACCTTTATACATTTATTGCATTTTCAACCATCAGGGTTTGTCATATTGCACCTAATTGACATAGTTTAACGCTCTTTCTTGCAAGTAAYTAGTAGTCTATTATTTGGTAGTATTTGCTTAACATTTTGTAATATCTTCCATTGTATTTTAAGTAGTTTAAGATTGATTTACTATTGCTATTKTAAACTTGTTATTGTTGAAGTATACTATCTCTTGTTCCAAGTTTTATTACAACAACATATATTCTCTTTGATAGCTAGTGGATTTGCCCTTTTTATTTTCTTTTATTAGCTAGTGTTTAGGGGCACTCTATTTACTTTTCAATAGACATCATTGGTTGTCACATCRCTCACACAGGCACAATCACTTTTCCTTGTCTAATTCACCTTAACCTTGCCCATAACATTGACCTAGATAAATCAAGCATCAAAGATAGGGGGTCGTAGACTTGCCTTAGCTTTCTATAGGATCCCTTGAGGTTGCTAGGGAAGCCTCCCTTGTGCTAGATCTTCTATCTTTCACTAAAACGAAGGAAATGTTTTCTTAGGTGACAGTGGAAATTACTTGAGACTAAACCACTTGTCAAATGGGTTGCAATGAGAGTCTTCTTGGTCGCATCCCATGGACAACCTTTCCAACTCGCAAAATTCTACAAAGAAGACACTAATAAAATTGGGGGTTATTTTGTTCTCATCGATACTTAAAACTCAAGGGGTTTTTTTTGTTTAAGATCACCTATGAACCATGGAAATGTGGAAAACTCATTATCATGGAACTATATTGACAATAAAAAGGGTTGAGATCCCCCCTTCCATATATTTGGCATTCCAACACAGGACGAATAACTTTATTAACCACTCACACAACCAGATCAAATATCAACACATCGATGTTTTTACGTGGTTAAAACCCTCAGAGAGGGAAACGGTCCACAACCCCAACCAACATGACCACTTGAGGCAATATATTAATGCAAAAGAAAAATATTTTACAAGAGAGTTTTTCATAATCGATCATCAGCAAATGACCCTCCATGCTCTTTAAATAGAGATCATGAACCAATTGGATGTTAACTCACAGATAAATCTACATATTAAGATCAAAGAGAATATGAGCCATCGGATCACTCTATGTCTAGAACATATCGTGACGGAAGATTACATAACTACTAAAGCATACTAAAGAAACAATTTTTACCTAAAGACATATTAGACCAATTTGATCTTAACTAAATCCTAAGTGTCTAAATATCATAAGATCACCCCTTAAGAACAATTTGGGTTAGGATTGAAAGATCTACAAAGATGACATAATAGGATAAGGAAGGAGGAATTAGAGCATATCCCCCTTAATGACAACTTTCAGAACTCCTAACATAGATCGAAGATTGGAAAACTTTGCTTCTGTAAGAGACTTTGTAAAAATGTCTACAACTTGAACTTTTGTAGGGAAAAAGAGCACTTCAATAACCCAATCATGAACACCATCATATTTGGCAATATAAGGGTTGAGATCTCCCCTTGCAACTAAATAAGGTTTTAAGTTAGGGAACTAAGAAGAGTGTTTTTCTTTTGCATGATCTTTGGCATTTGGATCAAAGGATGTGGACATAATGGAGAACACTTGCTCACTCTAGGTCTATTGTCCTATAATAGAGTGATTATCCGAGATCTACAAACTCTCGTTGGAATAAAGGAACTATAGGAAAAGAATGATTAGGGTTATTTTGTTCTCCTCTATACTTAAAGTTCAAGGGTCTTTTTTTCTTTAAGATCACCTAGGAACTAATAAAATTTGGGTTGTTTTGTTCTCCCGGATACTTAAAATTCAAGGGTTTTTTATTTTCTTAAGATCACCCGGGAACCTTGGAAATGTGTGGCAAACTCATTATCAATCATGGAACTATGTTGACAATAAGAGTTGATATCTCCTCTTCCATCCTATTTGGCAATAGAAGGGGTTGAGATTTCCCATCTATATAAAGGTTTTAGGTCAGGGAACTAAGAAGGGTGTTTTCCTTTTGCATGATTTTTCGGATTTGGATCAAAGGATGTGAAAATATTGGAGAACACTTACTCACTATAAGGTCTATTTTCCTCTGATAGAGTGATTATCCGTGATCTACAAACTCTCATGGGAATAAAGGAACTGTCAAAAAAACATGCTCGGGTTATTTTAATCTCCTTGATACTTAAAATTCAAGGGTCCTTTTTTGTTTAAGATCATGTGGAAACTAATAAAATTTTGGGTTATTTTGTTCTCCTCAATACTTAAAATTCAAGGGTCTTTTTTTGTTTAAGGTCACCTTGGAACCTTGGAAATGTGTGGGAAACTCATTATCATGGAACTATGTCGACAATAGAAACATTTGAGATCTCTTCCATCTATATAAAGCTTTAGTGTTAGCATGCGAATCCTTATACTATCACAAAGTCTGAGATCACCCCTTTATGATTTGTCATCATTATCGTTTTATGACGTGTTGTCATTATCCACTAATGAGTTGTTAGTGAGATCTAAATCTAGAGGTTGTTGCATCCATGTACTACATATTGATATCACTAGATGAGTATATTATAAGAACATGGCTTAAGCCTTCTCTGCCATCATGTGTCTCCTTGTCTATTTCTCAACATCGTATCAAATCTCTATAGTTCTTAGGACCTTAATGAACCTATGGGAGTTAGCCACAGGAACTAAATTTTGAAGCGTGAGGAAGAAGCCATGGAGAGATACAATGGATGATGAGTGACAATAGATACGCCAATGTTGTGAAGAGAGAAGTCTACTAAAAGAGACGATTGTTTGCAAATCGAGTGATGTTAAGGAAGAATGAAGTTTTGACAACACAAATCTCATTCTCTAGAATCTAGATCTCTACAAAATTTGAATTTGTATTGGCAACAAAGAGTCTATGTGGTTATAATATTAAGTTGTATGCAGTGTAAAATCCCAAGTTGTATGCCACAAATTTTGAACTAAATTTGTGGCTCAATGATTTATATTCAACACTTGAATCTACACCAAAACATTCCACTACAAAGTCGATCTCATGTCATTCATATGCACATGTTCAATGCAACGTCCAAGGAGAAATTGCCCAATAAAAAACAAATCCATCCATTTCAAATCCATCACACCATGGTCTCACAACAAATATTTGCATTTTGAGAGAGATCTAGCAAAACCAAGTCAATCCACTAACTCATATAGCTTTGGATTATGAACTGTTGTTCATGGTAGCATTGTACATGTTAACATGCAATGGTTTGGACAAGGTGTTTGCACCATGTTCATATATGGCTCTCGTCCAGGAAGGCACATTATTTGTCCATTATACGTGCCTAACCCACAACATCCTCAATTTGTCACATTGGGATTGTCAGTCATTTTTTAACTATGCATTGACCAAGTCTTCTTGAAGCAAATCGAGTGTAGTCTTTTTGCACTCCATCAACATGTCATCACCAACGTGATCTCTAACAATTTGCAGTGCCATCTCCTTCACATACTATAGCGGCCTTATACACACAATAGAAATCAACATGAATTTTGGTGATTGAACAAGGACCCACACACATGCACAAGCAGACTAACAACCCACACTACAGTTGGAAAGGAGAAAAAATCCAATGGAAGAAATCTCAAGGGAAAAGGCCAATAATCCCCAAGCATTTGATTAGAGGTGTTAGCATTTTGGTTTTCTTTTATCCCACATGAAATTACTATCTTCAAAATACTCTTTATAATTAAAGTTGTGCATACATGTAAATAGCAAGGAAAAGAGTTATGAGTTTGGGTATAGATCTAATAGTTTAATGATGGTCATTATAGAGAAGTGTGGATTTCATTTTGTGTTATTTTGTCAAACTCACGCATTCTCAAAAAGGTTAAGTGAGGCATTGTATAATTCCAAGTTTGGGATTTAGATATTTTGTGTTGTGTTCTTTTCTCAAATTCACTCCTCAAAAAAGGTGAAGCGAGGCATTGTATGATTCCAATTTTGGGATCTTGATATCTAGATGTTGTAAAGGGTATGTTTATCTCTGTACACTAGATCGAAACTACTTGAACATGTGCATGTTCAAGGGGATTCTATTGTAATATCTTGGTAGTCATTTATTTTTGCCTTCAAAACCTTGATACACCCCAAAATTATAATAAAGGGACCAACAACATTTTGTGTGCTTGAGTGCCATCGAACTTGTGGCATTCTTCTTGCCTAGCCATTGCAGCGTCTTATTACAAGCACAAGCATCCAAGAAACAATTCAAGGCAACTAAATGCAATTTAAGCATATACAATTAATGTTAATCAAGAACATTTAATCAAACCCTTGCAAAGCATATTCAAGTGGTTGATTGCATTGACATTCAACAACAAATCAACATCAACATTAATTCCAATTCGCGACAATTCAACTTCTTACTAAACATTAATTCAACATTTGGTCCTTGCAACAATGATTTTTTAGATATCAAATCAAAATTGAATTGCATTGTAATTGTTGGTTTCATTCTCGATTGAATCCAACACCCTCCAATTTCTAAGTCTAGATTGAAGTCATTGGGTCTTATTGTCAAAGGGTAGATTTGCAAGCACTCATTTTTGTCAAGTTAATCATATTTTTTTAATTAAGCATGTTGTACCAAAACCTACCTACACAAAGAGACCTCATTCCATGTTTCTAATGGCTTGAAGTCAATAATTATTAGAGTAATTGATCACTCTAATACTCAATGTTGAAGACAACATAATCACAATCCACAAAGGAACTCTTCAATATGTTCTAACTTGCTTGCAAATTTTGCAAGCCAAAGTTGAACTTTTTCGAACTCAATCACAACTCCAACATGATGAAATACAACTCGGGAATCAAGTTCTACATCGTCTCAAACTAGTCTTTGTTCAAAACAATCCCTTATTTGGATTTGATGTCAATCAATTTCAAATCCCAGTTTCCAATCAACAATCAACACAAGACCAACGTAGTAATGCAGATATAGATGAAGATTCAAACAAAGTTGGAGTTATACATGAACTTGAATTTCAAGAGTTCATGGACGAAAACCTTTCAATGGTGCAACAACATGTAGTAAATCGACTTCCATAGATTTTCAAGCAGGAGGTTCTAAATATTATTTCCAACCCTATCATCAAACCTTGGGAAGAAATCTCATAACAAAGCTCGGATATGATAAGGAAGTTACCTTTCATATTCTCAACTATTCCACACCAATCCATTTCCATGGTGCAAGATTCCCTCAAGGAGACTCCACTTCATTTATCGTAGTTCAACATCAAAATCCTAAGTGCCAACGTTGTCATTGAGTTGCTCACATGGAGAATCAATGTTTTGATTTCATCATTGTCATCATTGCGACAAGACAAATCATTCATCCCACATATCTTCCAAGCTAAAAAAGGCTACAAGACTACAAGTTCATTATTGGTGGCTTAATCATTGGCAATGATCATCAACAACCCAGCAATTATAATAGTCTTGTTGCAAAATTCACTCTCGAGTAAAGACCCATCTTGCAAGAGATAGCCATTCATTTTTTTCTCCTTGCACATGACAAGGAGGAATATCAATGATGATATTGAAGCTTCAAGTTTGGAAGTCTTATCAATCAAAATTCAATCAGAAATTGAAAATTCTAGCATGGCAATTAGTCTCCTCGGCCCACTATCTATAATCCAATTAACTTCAATCAATCTTATTAAATCAACATATTTGGGAAACATCTGGCATGGAATCTACAATCTTCTCATTGCTCTCTCACTATTCATTTGGATGTTGTTCGACACATAATTGTGTCAAAATTCAGAGAGCACTTCGGTGATCCTATTTGTTCATTGATAGGGAAATAATGATCCTATCTATTCACCAATTAGTAGAAGATGACAAACTTCTTCTAGCTAAATTACTTGGTATCATGATGAAATTGGTCAATGGTCAACCAAAACCACCACATACATTGATTCAATTGGTTAGTGGTCAACCAAAACCACTAGATGCATTGTATCAAATATAGTGATGAAAGAGCTATTGAATAATAAACCAAAGTTCCAACTCAGATTCCTTCACAATACTTTTCACCTTGATATTGGAGTTTCAATCAATGAACAAATTATAAGCATTGGGAAGTCATGTTTAAATAGAGGGATTTCTAAATTCTCAACATCCATATTTGGTGGTTTTTCAAGCATATTTTCATCAAAGCTCAATTCAAAAGTTTTGGATTGGAGATTGAGATGATACCAATGTATGCACTAGTTCTTGTTGCCTTACTTGTATAATTATTCAGACTTACGATTGAAGGCGGGATTGTTAGCATGTGAGTCCCTAGGCAATCTCAAACTTCAAGATCACATCTTTATGAGTCGTCATCCTTATCTCTTGATGAGGTGTCGTCATTATCCATTGATGAGTTGTCAATGAGATCTAGATCTAAAGGTAGCCATTACATGTACTATATATTGATATCATTGGATGACTATATTGTAAAAACATGACTTTGCCTTTTTCTTCGTCATGTGTTTCCTTATTTATTTCTTAACATTTAGGTTAGGGAACTAAGTAGGGTATTTTTCTTTTGCATCATCTTTGGGATTTGGATCAAAGGATATGGGCATATTAGAGATCACTTGCATGCTTTAAGGTCTATTGTCCTCTAATGGAGTGATTATCCGAGATCTACAAACTCTCATTGGAATAAAGGAATTGTAGAAAAAGATGGTGTTCTTTCAATATTGAGTTTAAATAGATAACAACCAGTGGTTTTCCAATCTAATATATTTCATGTAAATGTTGAAACCCTAGTGTATTGATTTTAATGATCCAACTCTTTGTCCCTCACATGATTTTAACAATCCGTCTCACTAAATATACTAGTGCCCTATATAATTCCTAATGAATTGTAACTAAATAATGACAAAGAAAGTGTAGGTCTTGCACCTCCCTATGCATTTATAGAGCTTCTTGGGCAGAGAGCATTGATGTTGCATTGCTAACTGGAGAGGAATTTATCTATGGAAAGTTAAGAGAACGTCTAAAATGTTGAATGATTGCTCAAGTCAAGTAAGATCTCGCCAATATTAGGGCTTAAATAGTTTACTAATCCACCATCATCCTGTAGAAGTATCTCCATGGCAATATCAAACATCGAAGGGTGACTATCCTTGCTTTTCCACCTGCATATCCTAGGTATAACAAATAAAATATAGGGTCAACTTTCAGCGAAAGCTTATGCATCCTCCCACCTTGATCGTAAACAAAGTATGTTAAAGAAAAGAGGTTGCCCACGATCAAAACTTGCAGTTTTTCAACTTCGTACACTCATTTTCGAGAGCTGAATTGCTTAGTATAAGAGATTGAGAATACTTGCTAGCTTGCATCCTCCCACCTTTGATCGTAAACAAAGTATGTTAATGAAAAGAGGTTGCCCACGATCAAAACTTGCAGTTTTTCAACTTCGTACATTCATTTTTTAGAGCTGAACTGCTTAGTATAAGAGATTGAGAATACTTGGTAGCTTGCATTTCTGATTTAGTTCGACCATCTTAAAATATGCATGTATAACCATTTTATGATTGAGACCCATTTAACTTCAAATCCTCAGTACCGAGTGCATATCTGCATCTCCTTGTCTCTGAAACTATTCCATTTTCAAATAAAAAAACACCATATTTCAAATGCCTTTCCCTACATTGGTGCATATTTGATCCCTGCATTTTAGGGGAAATGGCACGAGTAAAAGTACATCTCATTTGATTCCAATAACTTATTTGAAGAGCATTTCACATATTTAAGAAGTATATTTCAATTAACAGTACAAAACAAAAGCTCTGTATTCTAATTCAGAACAAAAACAATAAAATACGTCACATTGATGTAATAAAAAAACTTGTACGCCGAAAAGAACAAAAACAACTTCTCCACACTATTTCCCATCCAGTGAAGATTTTTGGGGCTAAATTTCTCCATTTAACTAATTTTTCATTCTTTTTCCTAGAAAATATTCCCCCAAATTTCTAAGGGATAAAACTATTTTAGTTCAAAAAATGGTCAAAATGTTCTAGGAACTATACAAAATCCTTAGAAATTTAAATATTTTTACAAAAATATGGCCAAACATTTAAAGATGGCATTTTAAGAATTTGTAAGATACACCAAGGTTCTACACTTGTCAGAAGAGTATGGATCCTTCAAATTTTCCCTATCCCCATTACATGAACAAAATTGTTTCAATGGCCATGCCATTGACCCAGTATTACGTTACAAGGGCTCAAACTGAATCAGTAGTCACAAATGATGAGAAATAATGAAATAAACTCTCTTTCTCAATCCCTCATACTCCCTATAACACTGTTTGTTCCTCCATAGATGAGCATGTCATTTTAGCATAGCCCCACTAAAACAGAAATATTACAAGTGAACACGAAAACCTTGACCCGACATTAACTACAAAATCTCACAAATATTGCTTCCGCATTTTGCGAGAATACATGAATTTTTTTCTATGCCGTAAAAATAGAAATCAATAGATGGAGCACAAAAGACTACATACTTCTTGATGTAATAGACAAAATTCGCCTTTTTTATCTTTTATCGAGCAGAAATATTACAAGTGAACACGAAAACCTTGACCCGACATTAACTAAAAAATCTCACAAAAATGCTTCAGCATTTTGCGAGAACACATGAATTTTTTTCTATGCTGTAAAAATAGAAATCAATAGATGGAGAACGAAAGACTGCATACTTCTTGATGTAATAAACAAAATTCTCCTTTTTTATCTTTTATCGAGCAGAAGCTCGAATTAGTGGCTCAATAATCCCTTGCAATTCTTGCATGGACTGTTGCACTCGAAGCTCCTGAATGACTACTCCCTTCAGGTCTGCAATCTGCAGTAGTTTAAACGAACAATGTCTTAAGCAGCAGAGCCTTGGCAGATAAAAAAAAACAAATAGCCATAAAATGTACACCATAAACAAGTCACAAATGATAAATAGAGAAAAGTCAATGTGTCAAGTTTGATATTTGCACTTGGACAAGTATGACAATTATATTAGATTACACCATGCTAAAATCCAGCTGAATGTGTTAATTACAGCCATAGAATATATGACTAATTTAACCAAGTTCAAAAGACAAACTACATAAACTATAATCTATAAATATCACCATAAAGCATTCTGAGCAAACTTCTAATCATCAAAAGGAAATGAAATCATATGTGTATCATACATGATGCGTTTATGATATGAACCCAAATTAGGTAACGTGGATTTTAAAAAAAAGCCAACTTGTAGCCATTGTTTTGTAGGGATGTGCTTCGCTTATTAAGAGAATCAAAGCAGTGGCTATGTTCGCTGATTTTAGAAAGAATTTATATAGCCATAAAATTTAAGACTACTTTTGACATCCTCGTGTGCTAGAAACTTTTAACAGGACTCTGATTCTTCAGATGTAATTTATGTTTTTACCTAGACCGATTGCAAGTGTCATAAGGCGTTGAGCTTTGTGATTGTAGGAGAAATTTAATAATTACAGCTAATTTTAATTTAATTTCATGAAACCAACTAATGGCCTAACACAACTTTTCTATTTGTAGTGATTCAAATAATATCTACAAAATTTTTGGGCTAGACAACATGGCATTTCATAATCAACATTGATATGGCATGGAACGGCCTAAAGGCAGAAAAACAAGAGAATTATTATTCCATTTCTAATACTTCACTCTTCTACATAGAATCATTTTCTTTATATATGCGCATACAGAATAAGGACATCACGTTTGACCTTGTCTCTCTTTCAATATATATATATATAGCTATTTATTAATCACTACGTAAGTTATACTATTTACTATCCTATGGATACCCATACCAAACACCAAGAAGGGAGGATCAACATGCTTGACCAAGACAGTGCAGGTTTTATTGTGCATATCAATATTAAATAGATTTTATTATTTTTAATATGGACTCTTGATGAGGGTCGTTTTAGACATAAAAGTTGACTGCATAAGCACTTAAATCGAAACTATCTTTTTGAGGTTAAACATGAAACATATTTTATGTTATCCAAATGTTAAGTTCTAAACCAACTCGAAGGTCCCATAAATAACAATTTACACACTAAACATTTATTGCAATCTAACAGGGTCACAAGGTGATGATACCATGGTCACTGACATAAACTGGACAAAGATGACAAAAAAATGTCTCCTAAAGAATTTTGGAATTGAATGGATACAAAAATTCAATAGATGACAAACTTTCAACAAACAAAAATGCGCTTTTAACATATCTCTCAAAAAGGTGTTAGCGTAACAATCATCTCATTCAAGAAGAATATCCCAGAAAAATTGTGTCCAATAAAACACAACCTAAACCTTGTCAACCATTCAACCAAAGGCAATAGTAGATAAAGAATAGGAAGCAACTTAAGATGTATGCTATTACACTACCAGCTTTTCCAAAGAAGCACGTAAAACATGCCAATCAAATCAAGGCTCTTGGGAGTGGGAAGCACAATTTTCAAAAATATACGGTAGTGGGAGCGTTTTTTATATAATACATAAAAACATATATTTTGATGCATATATATAAAAAAACATGCAGAATGTCGAATCAATTGCAAAAAACATGAAAACATAGAGGGAAGATCATTCAACTATTGGATTAGTGATGATCATTAAAGCGTCAACCATTTAGTACACATAACATCAATCATAAACATGTCATCAATAGATTGTAACAGACAACATCAACAACAAAATGAAATAGACTCTAGAGCATCGCATTCATTAGCAAATTCAAATATCAAACTTCAAACTTCAAAGGTAAACTGTCATATAATGTTGATAACTTCATTGTTTATAGAATCAGCCATAATAAAGAGTCAAGACTCAAGACAAAGTACTAAGCTCTAGAGACTACTTCTAAACAAGAAAGAGAAAAAGAGATCTAGTATATAGTAGGAAGTACTAAGTACTATGCTCTAAGTTTTCCTCTTGCCACGAGAAACTTCTAGTTTCTTTTCTTGTGCTCTTTGAGTTTGAAGAAGAGGAGTAGGAATAGGTGGAAGTGTTCGTGGAACACGACCAGCACCTGAGTGGCCCCCACGTGACAACGGACACTATGAAGATAAAGGCAAAATTGATGCATCTGGAACGTTGCTAGTGGATGGGGGTGGCATGTCTCCTCCAAGAATATGATCACCATCATGATCACCCAAAAGTTCTACTTCCAAGCACTCTAAAACCATGGCTCCATCCTCAAAATTAGTCTCCTTGGAATGTTGTCCCAAGTCACATCTCTTTTACAAAAAGCATTTGTTGGTGTTTTACATGATCCTCAAATCTGATAGTTATTGCCTTATGATTAATAACAAGATTCACTTTCATACAACAGTTATCATAGAATAACTATACACTGAAAATCTCAACTATAACAATGCAGCGGAAATAACAAGATCTATAAATATTAACTATGCACAGTAGACACAAGAAGACAACACAAGAACACAAGAGTTTATCCTGGGAAACCCAAACTTGGGAGAAAACCCAGCAACCTCTCTCTCAAAGAATTCAGTCCAAGATATTACCAATACATCACCATCAATAGCCAAAACACCATACAAAGAAGATCCTCCCCAAGGCTAGCATCACCAAAACCTAGATCCTCAATAATATGACCAAGAATAACCAAGCAAGAGCTTCTCCAAGTGTGGCGCACTCTCCAAGATAACCAGTAACCAAAAATAGCGAAACTGCCAAAATTGCAGTTGCAACTACCTTGTGCGCACTGCAGAAGGAGTTGTCTACCTGTCAAAATGAAATGACTCGGTCCTCTATATATACTAATCTGGGTGCCAGTCTAGGGCCGACTTCTTATTTCTAGGTCTTCAATTTTATTATTATTTTTCCTATAAGGCCGACTTCTCTTCCTGGGTCTTCAACTTCTTCATGGGGCTTCTATAATGGTGTAGATGAGTCTTCTTGTACTTTCTTGTGGAGAATGACTGCCCAAAGTTGCAAATCTCCAATAGCATTCCCCCCTGCGTCACAATAATGGGACAACAACCTCAAGTTGTAATGCACATAAACCAAACTCCAACACTCCCTCTCAACGAGGGAGGCATTCTCCATACTTGGATTTCTTCTGTCATAGAAAGGTTGTCTTCATGAGCCATGTTGATGTGCCATCTCCGCACATGCACTCCATCCCAGAATATGCATGTGATAGCATCTCGAGTCCATCCACTCCTTGACAGGAGAAGGACTACACCTAGGCCATTCACCACTAGCAGAGCCCCGTGAGTGAATGAATCATTACCCTTGGTCATATCAGCACTAGCATAGCCCCATCCATCACCAATCTGGGATAATGTCTGTTAGAATAATGTTGATGTGTTTGTTTAACCATAGACAATGCTACACCATTGTCACCCAACCATAGGCACAAAGCCACCCCCGAGCACCTTAACCTTTGACTGAAAGAATAATTCCAGGAAGCCACACTAGAACCAACAAATAACCGAGAGAGCACAATTTCTCCAAGGGTAGCGCACAAGAGAAAGTACCAGAAAGACTAGACAAGATAAAACCATACAACTGCAGCTGTTGTTGCTCATCCTCCAAACTTGTGCATTGTTTTTGGTTTCATGAGTGAGAACAAGTGAACAAATGAGCCAAGACGTCCTCTATTTATATTAATCTGTCCAGTGACTTTTCTGGTTGGGCCAACCTAACTTTTTGGTAATTATATTTTTTGTTTATCTTTTTCCTGTGAAGCTGACTTGTCTTCCTAGAGGATAATACCTTAATATTATATATCATGCTAAGCCAACATGTCTTCTAGGGTTTTCACACATCTGTTTAGGGTTTCTCTAGCTTCCAGAATATTCTATTCTAGTTAAAGGTACATATGGAGGTTAATACCTCCCGCAACTACCATAATATCAACACTCCTTAGCTAGGGAGGTATTAATGGTCTCAAACACATCCATCCATCTTCACATGGAATGGGCAAGACCCACATAGTCTTGTAGACCATTCTACAGGTAGCATCATCATAGATCAAGTTACGAGTATCAACATCACTATCAGCATCATCTGGTAGCAATCTGGCATCAAAACTTATCGTCGTACTTGTTCTTCGTATTCTTTTGTCATAGACAATATCAAAATATCCATGAACCTCATTTAGCTATATTGATGATCCATCTCCACAACCATGTGTCTAGCACCTCGTGTCATTCTTGTCCCATGACAAGAATCATGACCTCATCAGAGCCACATTTACCTCATAGGATCACTCTGTGAATGCATTTAGCTCGATGTTATCGGACACGTGTGTCTAACACCTTGGGTCATTCTTGTCCCATGACAAGAATTATGACCACATTGGAGCCACAAACACCTCATGGTGATCCTCTCATAGGATCACTCCGTGAATGCATTCAGCTCGATGCTATCGAACACGTGGAATTGCATCTCGAGTCTTCAGTCCGTCGAAGACTACGTCGGGGCACATCTACTCTAAATGTAGATGTTCCCTATCTCCCCTGGTCTGCAACCCAGTTCCTGTGGAGATAGAGTCGATCCGATGCTTATCGAGGCTACTCACCTACTCGTGAGAGTTTCAAGGCTCGATGCAATTCACACATAGGAGATCTAGCAGCAACTCGAATCTTCAGTCCGTCAAAGATTACATATGGACCTATTCCCTAATGAACTGTCTAATCAATCTTGGAATATCGGTACGATGCTGCAAACATCAACACTCCCCCAGGGAAACATTTGCATTCCTTCCAAGCTTGTCCCGGACAGAGGTTTAGTGAAAATGTCAGCTATCTGCTCATCTGTGGATATGTGATGGAGCCTCACTGCTCCTTCCTGCACCATGTCTCTGATGAAGTCCTGCAAGATCCTTCAAAAAGCCACCCTGCTTCATATCTTGCGTCACTTGCTATGATATATGACTGGGTGCTATAGATATCTTCTTCCATGCTTGTCTGGAAATCCTTCTCAATCCCAAGTTGAAGTAGCACCCCAAGTGCTAGATTTGTCTTTTGCACTTCCAATCCAAACATTGTATATCCTGGCAGCCATACTTCATCATCAGAGATCAATCATATCTATCTATACAACATAAGTACCTACATGTTGTGATGTAACTCAATAATACGGTAATGGTTCAACCATATACTGGCACAAGGTGCTCTCTGCAAAGAAAATGTTTATCCCGTCACACAACTTTCTCAGATGTGTCGTCATAGGTGTGGCCATGGACTTCTTGTCCATCATGCTAAACCTCTTCAGTCTCCTCACTGAAGATCTCATCTGGTGTCAGCGACACTACCAATCCAGTCAAGATCCTTCATCTCAAACTCTGAAATCAACTCCCTCTATCTGAGAGAATCCTCGGACCACGCTTTCATCTGCTGCATGCCCCTTTGCATTCTGCAAAGTGTCACGAAACTATGTTGGCTTCTTCTTGATCACTGACTCCCTCTGAGTTTGACTCCCTCTCAGATTTATCTCTTATGACCTACCCGAAACAAGAAACAAGAACAACAAAATCTCCATGGTATCCTCCATGAAAGATATCCTCCCTGGAGTCTAGGACAGTAACCAAGAACATCTCCTAAAGGAGATCAACTTCATTTCCTAAACAATAAGCATTTACATAAGAA
>SNQJ01S0002122.1:187158-203909 GCA_010110895.2 Picea sitchensis | reverse complement strand
TTGCACTTCCAATCCAAACATTGTATATCCTGGCAGCCATACTTCATCATCAGAGATCAATCATATCTATCTATACAACATAAGTACCTACATGTTGTGATGTAACTCAATAATACGGTAATGGTTCAACCATATACTGGCACAAGGTGCTCTCTGCAAAGAAAATGTTTATCCCATCACACAACTTTCTCAGATGTGTCGTCATAGGTGTGGCCATGGACTTCTTGTCCATCATGCTAAACCTCTTCAGTCTCCTCACTGAAGATCTCATCTGGTGCCAGCGACACTACCAATCCAGTCAAGATCCTTCATCTCAAACTCTGAAATCAACTCCCTCTATCTGAGAGAATCCTCGGACCACGCTTTCATCTGCTGCATGCCCCTTTGCATTCTGCAAAGTGTCACAAAACTATGTTGGCTTCTTCTTGATCACTGACTCCCTCTGAGTCTGACTCCCTCTCAGATTTATCTCTTATGACCTACCCGAAACAAGAAACAAGAACAACAAAATCTCCATGGTATCCTCCATGAAAGATATCCTCCCTGGAGTCTAGGACAGTAACCAAGAACATCTCCTAAAGGAGATCAACTTCATTTCCTAAACAATAAGCATTTACATAAGAACGAGAATATCTCCTAGAGAGGAGATCAACAAGTGTATCTCTAGTATTAAGGGGTTAGTATAATGATCATAACTTCAATAGATCAAGATGAAGCATAAGATCATAAAAATGCTATAACAGCTCGAGACATATCATATTTTTTTAAATAATCAAACCTAGAGTCTTCATTGCTAGGGAGGGTGCGCTTGTTCCTTTGAATGTACTGAATTCACTACTTGGACAAGGTCTCGTGTACATCCCCTGCAAACACACTCATGCTTTGTTGGATGATATAACTTGAAAAGAATATACAAGTGCATACTTTTGAAATTTGTAGTATTGTTTAGCTTGTCTTCTAGTCTGAAACTTGACACCATCTTGACAAGAAGAGGTTAGAAACTAAATCAAAAAGGTTCAATGATTAGAACAAGCTAGTAACCCTAAAATTTCAAATTTGACCACAAAATCAATTTTGACCAAAAGTCAACCTTTGACTTTGACCCAAAAACTCAAACTTGATGTTTTTGCTGGCTGAGGGCACCAGAGGGTGCGCTAGATTAGGACGCACTAGAATACCCAAAAATTAGGTCCAATGCTTCACTGAAAGTGCCCAAGAAATTAGGTTTAGGGTTTGTTGCAGCTGCAAAATCAAAAACCCTAGTTGCAGCTGCAACTGGTGCTACAACGAGCTTGACAAGGAACTCTCGATCTAACTTACAGCGGTTAGACTGTTCTAAAGGTAGTGTGGGCCCATAATCTGTTAGAATAATGTCGATGTGCTCGTTTAACCATAGACAATGCTACACCATTGTCACCCAACCATCGGCACAATGCCACCCCCGAGCACCTTAACCTTTGACTAAAAGAATGATTCCATGAAGCCACACCAGAACCAACAGATAACCAAGAGAGCACACTTTCTCCAATGGTAGCGCACAAGAGAAAGTACTAGAAAGACTGAACAAGATAAAACCGTACAACTGCAGTTGTCGTTGCTCCTCCTCCAAACTTGCGCACTCTTTTTGGTTTCCTAAGTGAGAGTGAGGGAACAAATGAGCCAAGACTTCTTTTATTTATATTAATCTGTCCAGTGATTTTTTCTCGCTAGGCCGACCTGACTTTATGGTAATTATATTTTATGTTTATCTGTTTCCTGTGAGACCGACTTGTCTTCCTGGAGGATAATACCTTAATATTATATATTTTGTTGAGCCGACATATCTTCTAGGGTTTCCACACATCTGTTTAGGGTTTCTCTTGCTTCTGAAATATTCTATTCTAGTCAAAGGTTACATATGGAGGTTAATACCTCCCGCAGCTACCATAATATCAACAATGTCTACCTGATGCTTATCTGGGCCACTCACCACTAGCAAAGCCTCGTGGATGAGTGAATCATTCTCCTTTGGTCATATCAGCACTAGCATAGGCATGTGCATGACCAATCTGGGAGAATGTTTGCACGATGCCATCAACATACATGGGCCATTCACCACTAGCAGAGCCCCATGAGTGAATGAGTCATTCTCCCCTTGGTCATATCAGCACTAGCATAGCCACGTGCATGACCAATCTGGGGGAACGTCTACCCGATGTTGAAAAATCAATGATCATCACTAGCCAAATCAGCATGGCTAATCCTATGTATCATCCTCCCTAGCCAAATCAACATGGCCACTCTGGGATGATATCTGCAATCTGCTCATATGTGGATAAGTACTAGAGTTTCACTGCTCCCTTTTGTACCATGTCTCGGATGGTTCCTGCAAGAAGCCTCTGAAGTTGCACCACTTCACGACTTGCGACATTGGATGTGACATACTTCGTCCATATTGTACTGAGTGCTACAGAATCTTGCTTCCAGCTTATCCCAAAAATTGTAACTGATTCAAGCTAAAGAAACACCTTGAGGTGCTCAATCTGTTTACTGCACTCCTGCTCAATCAGAATCTATATATCTCTGCAACCTCACTTCATCACCTAAGACAAACCATATCCAATTGTACCATGCTTCGTTGCCACCCACTGGAATTGCCTTGGCTTCAACCAAATACTAGCTCAAGGTGCTCACTGCAAAGCAAATATCTGGCCTGGCATTAACCAAGTACATCAAGGATCCAATCAACTACATGTACATCATGGGATCCACCAAATTTGAATTTGAAGCAGAATCACTCAACTTCTTCATATCTGTCATCATAGGTGTAGTCATGGACTTGCAGTCCATCATATTGAATCTCATCAGTATCCCTTGAATGAGGAAGATCTCATCTGATCTTGTCACACCTCTAATCCCAAGCGTACATCCGACCAGGATCCTCCATCTCGAACTCTGAGGCCAACTCCCTTCGTCACTGGAGTAAGTCATGTTGTCCAATCTACCTCACTGGTTGCTCCCTATGTGACTGAGACAAAATCCATACCCAGTCCTCCTGACTGGATGCCTCCTCTGTCACTGTAGCAAGATCTACAAGATCTACTGAAACAAGTGTATCCTCCCAAGAGATCTCACATCTCCTTGAAGCCTCCTTAAATCATGACACTTGTATGTCAGTCCTGGGAGATGTCTCTCTCCCACCTAGATCTGAGGGGGAATTCCCTCTGAATGATTGGCTCTCCTTCTAAGCCAACTGACTCTCTCTGAGATCAGGCTCACTCTGAGTCTGCATGCTCCCTCTGAAGCATGACTCCCTCTGAAACATGACTCCTTTTGAGTCTATACAATCTGTGGTGCCATATGTTCTCTCTATATCTATTGACCTCCTCTGAAGTGTGATCTCCAATGAACTATCCTGCAAGGTTGCTCCTCCCTACTGGAACTTGAGGGTTGACTCCCTCTGAACTCTGGCTCCTTCTGAATTGGTACTTCGTGAGGCCACATACCTCACCAATGGTGGATCCATCTGCTCCTCCTCATAATTGGAAGGTTGTGGAATCAATGATGTGATTCCATGTAACTTGAGAAACTTTGAGTATCACGAAGAGTTGCATGTCTCACTGCATCCTGCAATGTATGATGAAGCCATGTTGACCTCTTCTTGGTCACTGCAACATCTCTAGGTAGATCCACTGGCACTTTTGGCTCTACTGACCCTTCCTAAAGATCTGAAGAGTAAACAACTGAACAAGGGGGATCTTTACAGTCATCTTTTAGAGTCTTTTGCTCCTCACTATCAATCTCCTTGTGGAACACTCTGTATCCCACAAAAGTATCCTTTTTTTCAGAAGGTTCTAACTTTGTCCTCTTCGCCTTTGGTATATGGATGTATACAACTCCATGTCTAGATAGTCTACTCCATGTTTCAAACTAGAGACCATCTAATCTCATTGTCTCCTGAAACCGTCACTATAGCTCCCTCTCAGAGCTACCACATGTGACCTACCTGGAACAAGACCAATAACAAGGGACAATAGCAAACAAGAACAATATTCTTATGAATAGGAAATAGAAACAAGAATAAAAAATGGCAAATAGGAACAACACTTTTCCAGTGTTGTTACCAACCATTCCTCCATGGTAACTTGCCCGGAACAAAACAAGAACAAAAGACAAGAGCAACACTTTTCTAGTGTTGTGACCTCCATAGTAACCTGCCCGAGACAAAGACAACAACCAAGAACATCTCCTAGAAGAGATCAATTTCATCTTGTAAATAAGTGCATCATTAGTACTAAACAGTGGGCATTTACACAATGATCATTGTACTAACAATATTCAAAACATTTGATAGCAAAAGTACTTAAGAATAATAGATCTCTAAAGACTATTGCCTCAATTTACAATATTTACTTAAGATGCAGCAATATAAAAATATCAAACCTAATATGCAAACCTGGAGTCTTAATTGTTGGGGAGGGTGTGATATTCCTCTAAACGCACTAGATCCAATGATCCCTTTTGGGTCATTGCTTGGACAAGGCCCCTTGTACATCCCCTGCAAACACCCTCATACTCTACTAAATGATATAACTTGAAAACATATATAAGTGCATACGTCTTAAATTTGTAACACCATCCATCTTGTCTTCTAATCTAAAATTGGACACCATCAGTATATGAGAAAATCAATGTCATGGAAAATGTCAATAAACCCTAAAATTTCAACTTTGACGGAAAGTCAAACTGAGAAGTAGGTACGCTAGGGCAAGGCGAGTTGCTTTATACAAAAAAAATTCTTCAACTCAACCCAATAAATGCTCAGCAAGCTTGACAAGTTCAAGACTATGCAGCGGCAAATAGAAACAGTGCAATGGCAATATTTCAACTAGCTCTGATACCATGTTGGTGTTTTACATGATTCTCGGATCTGATAGTAATTTCCTTATGATTAAAATAAGATTCACTTTCATACAACAGTTATCATAGAATAACTATACACTAAAAATCTCAACTATAACAATGCAACGAAAATAACAAGATCTAGAAATATTAACAATGCACAGTAGACACAAGAACACAAGAGAAGAACACAAGAGTTTATCCTGGGAAATCCAAACTTGGGAGAAAACCCAGCAACCTCTCTAGAAGAATTCAGTCCAAGATATTACCAGTGCATCACCATCAATAGCCAAAATACCATACAAAGAAGATCCTCCCCAAGGCTACCATCACCAAGACCTAGCTCCTCGATAATATGATCAAGAATAACCAAGCAAGAGCTTCTCCAAGTGTGGCGCACTCTCCAAGATAACCAGTAACCAAAAATAGTGAAACTACCAAAACTACAACTGCAACTGCCTTGTGCGCATTGCAGAAGGAGTTGTTTACCTGTCAAAATGAAAAGAGCCAGTCATGTATTTGTATTGATCTGGGCGCCAGTCTAGGGCTGACTTCTTATTTCTTGGTCCTTAATTTTATTATTATTTTTCATGTGGGGCCGACTTCTCTTCCTGGGTCTTTAGCTTCTTCCTGGGGCTTCTGTAATGGTGTAGATGGGTCTTCTTGTACTTTCTTGTGGAGAATGACTACCCGAAGTTGCAAGTCTCCAACAGCATTCCCCCCTTCTTCACAATAATGGGACAACAACCTCAAGTTGTAATGCACAAAAACCAAACTTTTTGTCAGGTCTGCATTCAAGTTGTTTCTCTTTACACAATGGGTGAAGCTATAGGTGCTCCAACACCTCTCTGCAGAAGAGGTGTTAACCACCTGAGAAAGCACCTTCACTGCCAATATATCCAAATGTGTGGTAGAGGAGCCATGCATATTCCACCATTCGATAGAAACCAACCTGTCTCGATCTTTGGTTGCATGCAAGTTACCAAAGACTCCATGTTCACTGATGTATTTGCTCAATTCGCTTCGTACTTGAGCACACTTCTCTTCATTAGGTACCAACTTGTCTGATGCAAGCATATATCCATTTTGCACCTCTAGATCTGTGTGTGATTTTCTCCTAACCCCACCCCTAGGTGTTGGTTGGGCCAACCAAGATGAAGAATAATATTTTGGGGTAAGGACATATGCCAAGGCATGGAGTGGAACATTCAAATTATCACACCTTTTGACCACAAGTTTATGGATATGATCATAAAAGATCGCATCCCTCAACTAAACAATGTCTTTAATTTGGGCTAGCATGTTGTTTGTTTTCTCATACACTTCTCAAATCATCCACTGATCTCTATCTGCAAACCGAATCATATTGTAAATGGGTTTGGTGAACTGTAGAATATACTAAACCTGTTGCCATAAATGACCATCAAGAACTATGTCCTCCACCTCTTGAAAGTCACTTCTCTCAGATGCAGACGTAGCCTTGTCTTTTAGAACCTGCCATGAATCACTCGAGACCATACTAGCCAATGTCTTGCTTACCTTCAACAAGTATATGAAGGTGAGATAATAGCTAGCAAATCTGGTCTTTACAATCTTTAGTATCTCCAACTTGGAGTGATTGCAAAAATTAAGTGGGTCATGCTTTGATTGGTAATAAATATTATCATCTTCTTCCCTCTCTTGTACAAAGCGCCAATCCATCTATAATCATTGTCCTTCATTTTAATGATATCATGCATCAAAAGGTTCATTGTGTGAACCAAACACCCCGACCAAAATATATTGGGGTACTTATCTTCAATGATTGCTCTTGTTTCCTTACAATTAGTAGCATTATCAGTGATGACTTGAATGGCATTGTAGGTCCCAATCTCTTGAATGGTTTTAATCAAGGCATCTGCAATATTAATACATGTTTTGTAGCGATCTGAGTAGTCATGGGTTGAAAGAAAGACCGAACCACTGTAGACACACCAAGAATATTTATCAATGGCCTTCCTATCACATTTTTCCAACCATCAGATACAATTGATACCCCATGTCGGTTCCAATCATTTGTAAATTTTCCTAGAACACCTAGGATTTTGGCTCTTTCCCTGTCAAGTCCCAAGGTTCTAGCTTTGTCATACCTGGGGCTCCTATATCCTTTAGGGACACCATTGATGGCTTGTACCATTTCATGCCAATATGGTGAGCAAAGAACATTGAATGGTATACCACATGGATGGAGAAACCTGAAAATTTTTGCATCCACATCATCTCTACAACCTTGGATCTGATAGTGTTCTACGTGAAGACGAAGGCGAGAATGCACTAGCATGGCGGGATGCAACTTGACCATTGAACATTCTTTGTGCACTCTCTGGTTCAACCTTTGGTTTTTTGGATTTGTTTTGTGCTACCTCCTCTTCCCTTTGGTATTTCAGTCTATCTTTGGGTTCCACTTTCACACAGGTTTTGACTCCTATACTCTTACCTTCATCCCACTACATAGTCCCATGTAGATTCTTTCTCACACGAGTATAGGAACCCGTGTATTCTGTATGAAAATGGTGGCATATAAATTTTGTGGTTCCACACCCTTTACCTCCCCCAAGCCTTGTGACATACTTCCACAGAGGTGTGTGCTTCTCTTTGGCTTTTTGGGGATCATGAACATCACTATCATTTTCATTGTCTTCATCCCCTTCCATTCCTTCCTCCTCTCCTTGGTATGTGTTGTCCACTTCTATTTCTTCCTCACTATCATGGGTATTTCGACGTGAACTTCCCACCACCACCATCATAATAAAAAATGGAACCAAAATGACATACCGCATTGACATCATCATCATGATTGTTGAACCTTGTACCTGTAATATAATGATGGAGGAGAAATGGGAAAGAGTAGGAGAAGAAAAAATTCAAATATTCAACATAGTATAATATACTAGTTTACAAGACATGCATTTAAAAAAAAAAACAAGAAACAAGAACGGGCTTAAGAGCCTACCTCTTTAGCTCTCCAATGGTGGTTGAATATCACTATGGTAGCCTTCAATCTCCCTTCCAAACTCTCACAAATGGCAGCCTCCAATCTCCCTTCCAAACTCTCCAATCTCCCTATGGCAACCTTCAATATTCCTTCCAAGCTCTCCAATCCCTTCTAAGCTCCTCAATCTCCCTTCAATCTCCCTTCAATCCCTCAAGATCTAGCAAGAACCCTCTCAAAATCCTCCTAGCAAAGATGAGTGAAATGAGGGAAATGAAAAATAGAATGAGAGAAAAATGGAGTGAGTGAGTGTTTTAACCCCTTAGAAAAACCTAGCCTATCTTATGGAACCTTACCTTGGTTTCAAGTCACTCCAAAAACCAAAAAAAAATGCCCAAATTTGCCTCGTGTGCGCAGGCCTAAGGGAGCGATTTTTTATGTGGGGAGTGAACCAGGAGAGATCACTCCTTGAGCAGGGAGCGTTCGCTCCCTACTCAGGGAGTGATCGCTCCTGGGTTGCTCCCTGAGCGCTCCCTCACTTCGCAGAAAGAATTTTTTTTGGCAAGGGAGCACGCTCTCTGAAATCGCTCCCAAACAAGAGTGTTCAGGAAGCGTGCTCGGGAGCGCGCTTACTGAACGCTATTGTTCAGAGCGCGCTTTGAGAGCATGGGTGGGGGGGCGCTCCCCCACAACATAGAATCAAATACTCACTGCTTTAGAAGACAATGTATTACATGTAAAATAATTTAAGAGTTTATTTGTGCAGGAGGAGGTGAAATATACAGTTGCAAATTGCCTAGACCAAAGAATATTTCTAGATATGGATATATTGAGTTCCCTTAGGGTACTATAAAACAATTCTAAAATATTACTCTCATTCATAGCTCTATATGGCTTGCTCCAAAACAGCCCCTTTCACCAAAACCAAGCTACAAAGGAATACATCAAGTTTTTTCCCTTTTTGATGTTAAGTCCCTTTAAATACTGCAGAAAATACAAAACTCCATGCAAGATCTGCTTTACCAACAGGTTACCTTTGGCTAAGGGCTGCAACTGAGGAGTATTTGTTCCATCAAAATCACCCAAGACTTGCACTTGGCCTCATCCACATAAAAGGACCTATTAGCACAGGGAATGATCCTGCCAGATTTTGAAGCTGAGTCATCATTGTTGCAAGTGCTCTGACTTTCCACTCGACCACAGACCCGCTGACCATAAATGAATACATCAAGTCCTAAAGCCCAAAAGATTGAATAAAAAGCATTTACCATAAAATAATATTACCAGCCATTTATTCTAGTGGGATGCCTTTGGTTTAAAGTTTTGAGTTGCAGTCATAAAGGAGGAACACCCCATTGCTTTTGAATGTACAAAGCTCACTAGACATCAAAAATTCAACATATAACAAGGAAATTATTCATATTGCCGTTTCTACATTCCCTTATTAAAGAGAGATATTACTTGATCATGAGTAAGCTACAAGCCTACCTGGAACATAATTTCAAAAGACTTCATACATAGACAACAATCATCCCTACATCATTAGGGGCAAGTGAGCAAAATTCAAGCCCTTATTAATGAAACTATCACTCCCTGATAAAGATGTAGCACTCAATGTTGCATCCATGGCCATCTATGATGGAATACTAAAATAAGCGTCCAATATGCCAAAGATTATTAACCAATCTTGATAACTTATTCCTTACAGCAAATGTTCCAAAATTCCAAATCAAACTTTAAATGGAAGAATGACATATTATGGTACAATGGGAAAACATTTTAACTAGGTTATATTAAATTCAAGAAACAAAGCATTGCAAAATTGAAAAAGGCCAGGCCATCCATTAGCAACCGTATCTCATGCTGGATTCATCAAACATATGCACATCAAAAATCTTTATATTGACATCCAATGAAAAACCAGTTAGAATCCCCAACATAGTTAATTGTTGGTTATCCAAGGTTACTAACTTCAAATCCACAATACTGAGCATCAACAAAAAATATCATGAATTCCATCACAAGATTGCCCAAATCAGAACAGAGGGATTGCATAATCCTTAATAGTCGATTGACTTACCATATATTTGCATTCATAAAAATTCAAGCTATCTACAATGCTAGTCGAGGGTTCAAGGTATTTATGAAGCAGATCTTCCACTTCATCAATTGCCAAAAGTTCATGGTAAGTGAGAAGGATCCCATGTCCATGGCAACTTCAAAAGAAAAGGTTTCCATAAAAATAAAAAGATGTAAGCATGATCATCATCTATAACCCATAAATGGATGGACAAATAAAAGCCATTAAAAAATGCTTGGAAGAAAACTTTACGACTGATATAATGTGCACGTAAAACTATTTGCACAATCGGTTTCATATAAAGGTCTTACAGTTACAAACATCACAATTAAACAAAAACATGATCTGTTGCACTTTATGACTGTGAACCTTAAAACCCCATTTCTCAACACCAACAAGACACCATTAACCTTACAATAAAAACAAACTACCTAAGTTAGCGGAATGGGATGAAAACATTAAGTTCTTACAGAATTATACAAAGAACAGAAAAAACATAAATACAACCTGGGAGATGTGGAAAGGAGGATGAAACAAAACTTCGAAGATTTCAACAGATTGCAGAGTGTTAATTTTCTAATCCCAGCTCTAGATAAATTATTTCATAGTGATTTCCTTGCCGAAACAATTAATTGCAGCTCACTGAATAATTTACACTTGCTGAAATAATTAACAAGAATTAAATAGTGGAAGCAAAAAGGAAACCAATCTCACAATGACACAAGCATAGAAAATTTTTGCCCTTCAAATATATTTTTCATTAAATAATATCCAAGCATACAAGGGCTCCCTTAYYGAGAGAATGGCCCACAAAGGAAAAATACAATCACCAACAAACCTAGCAAATCTGCACTCGAGAAACCCTCCACAAATCTGCCTATGAGAAACCCTCTGCCTGCTGTTGCTGCCCCTGTACGGCCTGCTGCACCGTCACCCGTACGGCCTGTACGGCCGGTACAGCCTGCAAAAGAGGCCTGCGGCATACTGTATGGCAGGATGTCATGGCCTGGACTACTGTTGTACGGGTGTACGGCCCTTCTACAGAAAATCAAGGAACCTCCTCTTTGCTAGTACAACCCCTCTAATGTCTCCAGGCTAGTTGTCCTTTCTTTCCTTGTGCTGGCCTGCAGAGTGAAAGTCCTTCTACCTCCTCTTACCTTGGCTACCTTTTATAATCTTGAGTTGAGCCCTAACCCTAATCTCCAAAGTGATCCATGGTTGAGATTAAATCTCACCTCACTTGAGATCAATGGCTAAGATTCATTTAATTCACTAAAGCCAAAAGCTTAGACATTTCATTAAATTAACCTCCATTAATTATAAAATGACATTCACTTTAATAATTAAATTATTAAAGTGAATTTCCAAAGTTCTGAGAGGTATTAGTAATGATTTCCATGTGTTAGACACAAACCAATGTGGAAATACTTGTCAAGCTACAAACTTCAACACTCCCTCTTAGCGAGGAAGGTATTCTGCACACTCCAAGTTTGTCTCTAAAGAAAACAAACTTACCCTTCACTAAGGTTTTGGTGAGAATGTCTGCAACCTGCTCATTTGTGGAAATATATTGGACCTTGACAGCTCCCTTCTGGATCATGTCTCGGATGAAGTGATATTTGATATCAATATGCTTGTACCTGTCATGGAATACTAGATTCTTTGAGAGTTTGATGCAACTTTGATTATCACAATATACAATCGTGGACTCCAACTCCTTATTAAATAATCTTGCAAGCAATTTGTGAAGCCAGTTGCCAAATGGCTTCACAACTACCATATTATCTACCTCTGCTAAACAGAGTTCTACAGTAATCTACTTCCTATTGAACCATGTAATCATTGTTGATCCCAAGCTGAGCAGCACCTTGAGGTGCTCTTCTAATCTACTACACTCACTACCCAATATGAGTCTGTATATCCCTACAACCTCACTCCATCACCTTCAAGATGCCTCAAGCCATACTCCATTGTACCTCTCAAGTACCTGAGCACATGCTTCGTTGCTACCTAGTGCACTTGCCTCGACTCCACCATGAACTAGCTCAAGGTGTTCACAGTAAAACATATATCTGGCATGGTGTTGACCAAATACATCAAAGAACGTATCAAATGTCAGTATAACCTAGGGTCCACCAAATCTGAATCTAAAGTGACAACCTTCTTCAGATTGGTAACCATAGGTGTAGCCATCAATCTACAGTCTCGAATCTTCTCATGATCTCACTATGTACTTCCCTTGACCAAGGAAGATCTCACTCGATCTCTTCCATACCTCTAACCCCAAAAATTAATGCATCAAGCCAATGTCCTTCATCTTGAACTCTGTAGCTAAATCTTCCTTGCACCCTGCCATAAGCCCCTTCTGTACCTGTGAGAAACAAACCATCCACATACAGCACCAAGATAAGCGGATTTGTCCCAACAAGTATGAAGTACAAGTTAGGATCCGCCTCACTCTTGATGAAGCCCATGCTTGACAAGTATCCGTCAATCCTCGAATACCATCCCCTGGGTGCCTGCTTGAGTCCATACAAGACTTTCTTAATCCTACACACATGAGACTCCCTCCCATGTACCTCAAAGCCCTAAGGTTTCTCTATATATACTTCCTCCAAAATGATCCTGTTGAGGAATGTCGTCTTCACATCCATCTGGTGAATCCTCCACCCCGTGACTAAGGCGATTGATATAACAGCTCGAATGGAAGCTGGCGACTGGAGCAAATGCCTCCTCATAGTCCACTCCCTCTGTCTAGGAGAACTCTCTCGCCACAAACCTGGCATTGAATTTCTCAATGTTGACATCTACAACATGCTTGATCTTGAAGATCTACTTGGAGCTCACCACAGATTTCTCCTCTGGTCTTGGCACTATATCCCACACATCATGCTTCATGATGGAGACGTACTCCTCCATCTTGGCATCCTGCCAAACCTGTTGATCTACCCCTTCCTCAAAACTAGAAGGCTCGACATCATTGATGCTACTCATAAGCGCCATGTAGTTGGGAAACTTCCTCGAAGGCCTGCTTTCCCTGAATGTGCTCCTGGAAGCCTCAACATGCCCCCAAGGATCCTTCAAGGTCTGCTCAAACCATATGGGTCTCCTGACAGTGCTAGAAGGAGCTAACTCCTCCTCCTCACCTCAAGGTTGACTCCCTGAACTAGAAGTCTGTGAACTCTATTCTCCCTTCGGAGCCACCTGCTATTCGTCCTCTACCAATGGTGGTAACTCATGAGACTTCCTGGATCCCAAGTTCTCCTCGAACTTAACATCTCATCTCACCAATGTCTTCCACTACGTTGGTATGAAGATATTGTAAGCCTTTGAGGTCTCGTTGTACCCCACGAATATGCCCTTCCCCTGAAGGCTCCAGCTTCTTCCTCTTCTCCACAGGCACTTGGATGTATACTAAACAACCAAAGATCCTGAGATGCCCGATCTTTGGCTTCACTCCTGTGAATGCCTCCTTAGGAGTCTTGTCCCCCAATATCCTATGAGGACTCATGTTCTGCAAATACACTATTCTGTTAAATGCCTCTTCCCAAAGAAACATAAGCAGAGCATGGTCATGAATCATAGCCTTCGCGGAACTGATGATGGATCATTTCTTTCTCTCCTCAACCCCATGAGACTTCCTAGATGCGAAGTTCTCCTCAAACATAACATCCCAGCTCACCATTGTCTTCCACTACGTTGGTATGAAGATCTTGTAAGCCTTTGAGGTCTTGTTGTACCCCACGAATATGCCCTTCTCTCTTGAAGGCTCCAACTTCGTCCTCTTCTCCACAGGCACATGGATGTATACTAGACAACCAAAGATCCTAAAATGACTGATCTCTGGCTTCACTACTGTGAATACCTCCTCAGAAGTCTTGTCCCCCAATATCTTATGAGAACTCTTGTTGTGTGAAAAGAGGTCGTACACTACAGCCTCACTCCTGTCCACGCAGGTGTGAAAAGAGGTTGTCCACAAGTGTCAAAAATCAGCCCAACAAATCTGCCCACAATTGTCCACAAACACTGTCAACTAGTTGTCCAAAATCTGCCACAAGTTGTCCAACTGGCACTGAATTTGATGTACCTTCAGATCTGAAGTTTACCCACTTTTTTGGACTGAAAGCTTGCTGTCCAAAACAGCCAACAAATCTGATATAAAAACTCACAAAACTGCCCACAAAAGTGCTCCAAAATCAGCAAGTCTAAGTCGCCATTGGCTCTGATACCATGTGGATTTTATGAGGTCCTATGAGGCTGCCACCTAAGGCCTGTCGTTGACCTTAGTATGGCTCTAAGTTTCAACTGTATGGTTGTCTTTTCTTGCTGTTGTAGGACAGCAAACAGTCACCCAACTTTCTGCTCAATATTTCATGGTTAAGTACTCTTTTAAGGTGCCCTTGCAAGTGTTTTATTTACTCAATGTTAGCACATGCATAATACATTAAAACACATAACGCTACCTCTAGATCTTTGAACTTTAAAATGTTGATCTACACTTCTAAGCATGCATAAATTTGACACAGGTATTTTGGTCAACATGACCCTGGATAAAATCCCCCAGGGGAAAACCAGTTTGGGATGTATGTCTATAAATGAGGAGAATAGATGGTGGAATACAACAAGTACAAAATATAGATGAACCTGTTACAATAGCAGCTTGTCTCAAGCTGAAATACAAGTCCAATCCAAGCAAGTGTGCCCTAGCATGGTGCGCCCCTCGTAAATGCTACCAATTCCACTGAATCTGCTTCAGATGCCAAATGGAAGCTCTGATCTGGAAATCCCTCCACAGTAATCAAGCACTGATGAGTAGCCTCACTCTGAAACAGACCTCACTGCAATCTGACAGGTGTAAGTCCTCCCCACTGATGATGCGCCCTCCTCCTCAAGTGTGCCCTTCTCAGAACTAGAAGCTCCCCACTAAATAACTGAGACTCCAAGCTAGATGCCTCTCTCCATGGAAGCATGCACCCTACCTAGCCTCTCCCAATGCAATTGTTCTCATCCTCTTGCTCCTCCTACTTCTCCTCAAGTGAACAAAAAAAGGAATGAGCTCTCATTTGCCCCTTGCGCCCTCCTTTAGGAAGCATAAGGAAACCTAAAAGATGGGTGCATGAGATCATCTCATCTCATCCATAATCAATGGTTGAGATCATCTCACATATATCTCAACTCAAAACCCACTTTACTTAAGTTTCCATAGTTTCCTTAATTTTCACTTTATGTCTATTAATTCAACCACTTTGTGAATTAATTGTCACTTTAGGCTAAAATGACCAAATTTCACTTTTGACTTAAATCTCCTAAGTTAAAGTGAAATTAGACACAAAGTACATAGTACAAGGTACAAAGTGCTTCTCTCATGTGTTTAGAAGCTCACAAACACTAGGGGGACCACTTTCCAAGGTACCCAAATCTCAACAAAAATCTCATCCTTTTTCCGTAAATTCATGGATCAAAAGAAAAACGAAGATATAGAAGCATAACTATCAAAAGAAGAGCTCAAAGCAGTGAGTCTTTTCAGAAGTCAAAAAGTCCAGGCCCACATGGTTGGAAAGTAGAACTTTATATGGGTTTTTATACAATTTAATGGAGGAAGACATATTGAGAATGATCGAGGTATTCTAGACTTTCTGGCAAAGCAGATCCATGATGCAGTAGGGGTGGTTCATAAGACCTTACATTCAATAAAAAGAAACAAAATGTCAGTTATGGTTCTCAAGCTAAATTTGCGGGGTTCGGATATCACACTTTCAGAAGATATACAAAGAATCTCCCAGAGAAAATATTGAAGAAATAATTAACATGGCATCATTTTTCCCTAGATTCATGGATCAAGAGAAAAATGAAAATATAGGAGCAAATAGTCTTTCCAGAAGTCAAAAAGTCTAGGTCCATATGATAGGACAGTAGAATTTTATTTGGGTTCTTTTATGATTTAATGCAGACATATTGAGAGTCATGGAAAAACTCTAGACTTTTTGGCAAAGCAAATCCATGATGCAGTAGGGGTGGTTCATTAGAGTTTACATTCAATTAAAATAAACAAAATGCCAGCTATGGTTCTCAAGCTAGTTTTGTCTAAGGCCTATGATAGGGTAAGTTGGATGTACTTGAGGTTAATGCTAACCTAAGTCACCAGACACGTGGACACGGGACATGGAGGACACGGAAATACGAGTATCCGACACGGGCACGGCAACCCCCGGAAACAGGACATGGAGGACACGTTTATATTATATATATATATATATATATATATATATATTTAATAAATTATATATATGATTTTTTTTTAAATTACACTACAAAAATGAAATATAAACATAAAGATTCATATTTTGTTAGAAACTAGAAGATTTACATCATACAAAATATGTAACATACTACATTGTAACATTAATGATGATCAAATGACAAACACTGAACACATAAGAAATTAGAATCCTACGCTGGAGCATTCTCAATCTCATTAAGTCATCAAAATCAAAATGTATTACAATGTAGATAGACATTGAGTTAGAGTCACTGATACTCTAGGTGAGAATGCCAATGACAAATACAAGATAGCCATAGGGTAGATACTAGAACCGTAGATGGAAGAAACTCATAGCTCATGAGTCGTGACTGTCGGTAGTCCTCCATGTCATAATCGTCAAGATTGGCATCACTACCACTGCTCTCTCCTCCATCCTCCTCCTCCCCTATATCCAATGCAATCCGTGCATTTGTTGATGTGGACTCTGGAGGATGACCCCTCAAGAGGATCACCATCATCAAAAGTGACCAGCTCTAGCACTAGTTCATTAAGATCCA
>SNQJ01S0002122.1:132645-148350 GCA_010110895.2 Picea sitchensis | reverse complement strand
TTAAATCTATTTGATCTCTTTCTGATCTGTTCACTGAGTTTTGTTTTCTGATCCTCAGATCTATCCATGCTGTTATTTATCTTTAGATCTCCTAGATCTAAATTCTTGTTAAAGTGTTTTAAGTGTATTGATCTTTAGTTCCAGCTGTTTCTTTCACTGAAAAATTAAAAGATATTACTGTTCTGCACTTTTACCCTAAAACTAACAGAAACAATAATGCCTTTTTCAATTTTTGTTCATTAGATCAGCATATAAGAGAAAAGAAATAAACGGATCTAAATAAAATTCTGACTATAAACAAAATTTCTGAGTGGAAAGACAAACCTCAAGCTTACCTTCTGATCTATGAAAAATGTACATGTCACATGTGTGGATGTAAACCTTTAGAATATGCTCAGAAATAGTTTTAGGTTCATGGATCAAACCTCTAGGGTTTGATCTCTGTCATAAGGACTTAGGGACAGTTTTGCCAAGGTATAGACCATCACAAGACAACTCCAGCAAGTACTCCACAAGAAGGGGCAGCAAGGTATTGAGCATAGCTAATAAAACAATAGCACGTACCCCACAAGAAGGGACAGCAAGAACTCCAAAAACTGAGACAGCAAAACTCTCCATATCAAACAGCAAACCCTCCATATCAAACAGTAAACCCTTCATAACAAAGTAGCAAACCCTCCATAGCAAAATAGCAAACCCTCCATAACAAAATAGTCCACAGCAAACCCTCCATAACTGAAAAGAAGGAAACACTGGGTAAACACTCCAACACAGGGGACAGCAAGAGTGGAACCCTCACAAAGGAGGCCACGGCACCTGTGCTCGGGTCCATGGCCCTAAAAGGGAGATCTGGCACCCACAAGGAGGCTCCTCAACCACTTCAGTAGGTCCGGCAGCTAATGAAGACACCTCTGCACAAAAAGGACAGGTCCGGCAGCACTTGCGAGGCACCTCAACATCTCTTGCACCAGCAAACAATCAAGGAAAGTACCCAGCCAATACCAAGACCAAACAAACTCAGATCTGAAACTGTTACACCAAATGGAAAGGCCACACCAACAAAACAAAACTCAGATCTGAAACCCTTACATCAAAAGAAGAGGTTGCACTCAGATCTGAAACGGTTTTATCAAATGGAGAGGTCGCACTAACAAAACAAAACTCAGATCTGAAACTATTACATCAAATGGAGAGGCCGCACTTAGATCTGAAACACTTACATCAAATGGAGGCCGCACTCAGATCTGAAACTGTTACATCAAATGGAGAGACCGCACCAACACAAGGAGAGAGAGACTGAGGTAGTCACAGCAATAGGAGAGTGAGAGTGAGTGTATGTATATCAAATGCTAGAGGGTAGGGTTTCAATTATAGTTAGGGAGAGGGGTTAGGGTAAGTATTATAATAATTAAATATTGACATTTAATTAATATAAATATCAATTAAAATGTCAATTAATATCAATATAAATTATAAAACCCCAATACACATAAAACAAGAAAAACAACAAGGGGTACCTTTTAAAACAAAGTCAAGGGGGGTCCATAATGGCAAAACATGTCCTACATGAGTCTCATAATGACCTATAAACTTATCATCACTGCATAAGAGGGTACATCAACAATGTGGTCATGTCCATCTTCATAGGCACTCCTAGGTATCATGGACCATCTCGGGAGAGAGGAAGAGGATCACACATCAACACATCTTGGTATTTCACCAAGATCGACTTGGTCCAAGAACAGGTTGCCCCAGAACACATCTGGGGGCCCTAGAATACATCTAGGGTCTTATCCACCAAGGTACAAGACCAAGGATCAACCCATGCATTAAGCAAGGGTTACCTAGAACACATCCAAGTGCCCTAGACTCATCTAGGGACTTACATCAACCACCAAGAAACATATCCAAGGATCAATCCAAGCACCAGGCAAGGATTCCCTGAAACACATCCAGGAGCCCTAGACACATCTATGGACTTATATCAACCACTAAGGAACATATCCAAGGATCAATCCAAGCACCGAGCAAGGATTCCCTGGAACACATCTAGGGACTTACTGCTTGGTACTAGACCAACAACCCCAGTCATATACTGGGGGCCCTCACTAGGGTCTTTTTCCATGGCTCTCACTTCTTGGTCTCATACCAACAAACCCAGGAGTGTGTTGGGAGCCCTAGTCCTCAGCTAGGGTCTTATGCCATCCTCCAAGAGAATGGCTCTTGCAGTTGAACTAATTTCAACAAGCATGAAGAAGAGGATTTGGTTGCATGTAAGTCTTATTACAACCCACTCTCTGAAGGTAAGCCCTCAAAAGGCACTGATCAAGGGAAAGCCCCACTTCATCCTACCCCACTACCCTCACCCCTTCCTCCTTCAAATCTCTCAACAACACTAGCACTCTCGACGAGCTCTCTCGAGCATTGTAAAAATTAAAAGAAAATCATGCCTCAACAACCTGCATTTCCGAAATAAAGATCCTACCTTATCATCCCCCACACCTCCCCACCCCATCCTGTCGAGGTGCCTTGTTGCAACCTCTCTTCCCTCCCCCATCCCCCCTGTTGATCTCCAACAAAACAACTTTCCCCTCCCCACCTCCTCCCTTCTATTATCCCAACTCCAATTGAAATTGACCCACCTCTCAAGGATATCCTTATGGTATTTACCTTCCCCCACCTTTTTGAATCCTTCTCCTTCTTTGAATAGGGAAAATCTGTGCATTGATATTGCATTAGATCCAAATTCAGATTAGCCACTACCTCGCCATCTTGGACAATCATGTGTGGGATAGAAAGAACAACTTTCTCAAGCCCAGGGAAGAAGAAAGTGAGTAGAATCTCCATCAAAACAAAGGCCATCACACAGGTTGATATTGAGGTACAACATGGGCAATATAAGATGTTTATTGGGGTGCTTAAACCACTAGAAGCCCCTAATGAAGTTAAAAAATGAGATCCCTTCATAGATTACTCAATGTACCTAAGCCTGATATTTTCTTTATTCAATAACTCTCTTAAGAAAATGTTCTTGAGTGGTCCTTTGAAAGCATTAGCTCAAAAGGCCTATTAGGGGGATTGGTCACAACCTAGAAAAAATCATATCATATTATCAATAGTATAAAATCCAAACATCATATTTTTGTTATCCTATTCTCTAAAGAGGATAATCGAAATATTGATCTCTTAAATATCTATGGACCTATGCATCACAAACAACATTTTTGGATGGATGTGGCTAATAGAAGCCTACCTTTTAAAGTCCTCAAATCTCATCCTAGGGGGGCACAAGGGGACTTGAATTTAATGCCAAGAGAATAAAAATGTGGCTCAAGTGCCAAACCTAACACCATGGATGACTACTTTTTGGATTTTTATGAACAAGCAGCACTAATGGACATCGCCCCAGCCTCTCTTTTAGCCACCTAAACAAATGAAAGGTCAGAGGAATCCTACATAGGTAAACAACTATATTGTTTCTTTATAAAGGAATCCTACCTAGAACAATTCCTAAAGGACAAGTTAGGAATCTATCCAATAGGGGGCTGAGATCATTTTGCAATCGTCTTGGAATTGGACAAAACTACTCCAAAGCCTCCTCCTTTCAAGTTCAATCCCCATTGGCTCCCCTACTTGAAGTATGTCCAAATCATATCTTAGGTTTGGATGCCTCTCTCAAATGACAATGGAGACCTCATGGCACCATTTCAAAAGAAAAATTTGGAGACTAGGAAAGTATGCTTGAGCAGGTGGAACGACAGATATATCATAGGCAGATTGGGCATGTGATTGTAATGCATCACAAGAATTACTACAGGAGCTTGCAAAGCTTGACAAGAAAAGGAATACCCTACTAGCTTGGGAAGAGACCTGCTAGCATATGAAAATCCATGCAATTTGGCAATAGAAGGGAGATCAGAATACAACCTTTTTTCACAAGCAACTTGCAGCTCAAAACTCCTTTAACTCTATCTAGCGCATCACATATCATAGAGAACAACTTTCTGAAAACTTTGGCTCTATCAGTGCAACACGAGTCTCCAACTATAGAAACTTGTGCACCCAACCCTCGAGGCAAACTCTAAGAAGTACTTTGTCCATTTCCACTGCTTTTCCAAATTGGATAAATGAGGAAGCGAATTAATCCTTGCTAGCATCGATTCAAATAATTGAAATGAAAAGAGTTCTTCAAAAATTTCGAAGAGATAAGTCTCCCAACCCTGATGGGATTCCAATTGAATTTTATAGGGGCTTCTAGGAATTAATCAATCAAGATTGTCACTAGATAGTTGACTAGTCAAGGAAAGAAAGTCGAATTCTACAGGCATTCAAAATTACCTTTCTTGTCACCTGTTATCGCACAATTTGTACTTGTCCCAAAGGGAAAGGCTAAAGGAGGGAAAATTGGCGTAACGGGAGGTTGTCCTATCATTGTCGCCTTAATAAGACACCTCTTTCTATTTAGGGATGATAGCCCAGGGGAGACGTCCCCGGTGACCTGGGGGTTTGAGAAGGCAAAGGTTAAAGTGTCAATAAAAGATGTCCCCTCTCACAAGTCACACTAATCAGAAAGTCGAAAGGTTTTAGCAAAAGAAGCAAKGATATACTTGAGTGTACATGCCCAGAACAAAGCAACAAGAAAACAATATCTTTTGCAAGTACAATTTGATGTTAGTGCTTCATAAAACCTTGGACTTGTCGATAAAAGCAATAAGTTGATACAAGATAAGGCRAACAGAAATTTTATAACAGCAATGTATACAAGATGATAGCTTCGCAATCAATGCCTTATATAAGCTTCACAATGACCAAAAATGATAATCCAACAATAGCAATATACTAGCATTTGTCAGAAGCTAATTAGGCAACATAAAAATCAACTTTTGCAATTGCTTTTAAGTGCTTTTACTGCTGTAATGATTGGTTGTAGCTTACTTTTGTAACAGCAGCAAGAAGGTTAGTGAATTAGTCTAATTTAGGGTTAGGAAAGGTTAGTAGGTTGCTTAAGGTAAAATATTTAAGGGTTGATTTCATCAATCAATCAAATGCAAGGTCTAGATCAGTATCTTTTAAGGGTTAATGAAGTCACTTTGCAGCAGCAAACTTGAAGGAACAAATGATAATGTATGAGCTAAGGACAAAGAAGGATGGCGATTGAGGTGTTGGTAACCCAAGGCCTCAATCAACAAGCCTTAGAAGGAAAATGGCCACTAGGAAGTAGGTAACCCTAGGCCCTAGCGGTTTTCCTTCTTCTTTAGCTCAAGCTTGAAACAAACAATGGCTTGATGAAGCAATTGATACTAGAGTGATGCAATGGCAGGGCTCTAGTACAATGCTTCAAAAGGTAGGGTTTCTAGCACAATCTAGTAGGTGAAAAGTTGTTAAGACAAGGGCAATAACATGTGTTTGATCTCCTAGGGTTTTAAACTAGCAATTTCATAATCTTGGAAAAATGCATAGTAAATGTACCATAACCATTCAAAGTAAAGAAGAATTGCAGAAATTCACTTACATTCACCAAGAATAATCTAGCAATAAGCATAGTTGAAGACCTTCCACCAAGAAAATGCCAAGAAACACCAAATTTAGCCTCCTTCAAGAAGTGCACCTAAAATTTCAGCCAATAACCCTTGAAAAGGGTGCAAATTTCAGACCTCACTTGTGAGTGAATGAATGATGAAAAAATACAAGGGGAAAATCCCCTATTTATAAAGTGAAAATAACCTTTAATTACAAAATTAGGTCAAAAAGACCGACATGGCCAGTTTACATGAGAAAATCCAATTTTACACAAAATTATCCAATAAAACCCTAATTTTATCCTTTTAGGGTGACGTTAGCCTCTCTATTGGAACGCTAGCCTTCCAAGTGAGACGTTGGGGCTCAAAACCCCTCAGGAACTGCCACACATGCCAACCCAAACCGTCCTCAAGCTAGATACCTCAATTAGGTGACGTCAAGGGCTTTCAGGGGCCAATATCATGTGGGAGGGCAAGAACCCCCTAAGTCCAGGCCTGTCAGCCTATCTCTACTGGAACGTCCTCCTCTCTCTCTGGTGCAAGCCTTTGGTATATGTCGTCCCCTTGCTGGGGTCTCAACATCCATCTAGTGGGCTTTTAGCCCTATGGAGGTCTGAACTAATCATCTCCCCATGTGTACCTGTCCGTCGGGCAAGGTTCTGCAATAACAAGAAGTACGCCCTCCATGGGCTCATAAGTCACAGGGATCATAGCAATGTCAATCACATCTAATAATCAAGTTATCTAAACATGTGCATAAAAGCCCCCTTTCCTAGCCAAGTGCTCAAAGACGTTATGCTATTCTATAAGCCGGGTTTGGAGAGGGTTTCAGGACGTCCTATTGGGTCGGCTCTCCTTAGATGTGGGATGTTTCCAGGCGAAGACCAATCTAGGTCATGTAAGTGCATGAGATGGTATGGGGATGTTTGGGCAATGGGTGCAGTGATGACGGGGAAATGTATGGCTTACCTGTGGGTGCCTCTGAATAGGGTGAGTTGCACCTTGTCATGGATGCAAATGTTTCCAAGCCCATTCAATGCCTTTTACCTTTTTATCTTATTGCTTTTTCTTTCAAGAGAATAGTTGGGGGACACTGGCCTGGAGTGGTGACCAGTGGTGACAGTGTTACCCACAATCATTTCACGGAGATGAGAAGGTTGGCTCGTGATGAGACCCCCTTTCTCTTGGCTATGCCACCAAGAGCCACTACCCTAGCGTGGTGACCAGTTGAATGGTAGTGTCATACCGCTACATGCCCATGGACCTAATAGGCTGGCTCATGATGAGACCCCCTATCCTCCAACTAGGTCTTGAGTTTATTTATTTTATGGGTCCCTCCATTTCTTGCTCATAATCTTTTTACTGCTTTCTCGGGGATCCTTGGGCGAAGCATCTGAAGGTTTTGTTCTTTTGGCTTTTATCTTTTGCCAGCTACTTTTACCTAGTGGGCCTTTAGCCCCTTCTTCCCACAAGGCAAGGTACAATCCTTTGCTAGCTTGGAAAACCCAATGCGTGAACCAATGCAGGGGATGGAAGAGAGGGAAGAGGATGGAAAGTGATAAGTATGGTGGGAATGGACGATGAGCTTTCATGAACCCACCTAGTGGAAACTCATTTCTAAGGGAACCAACTTGATAGGGCATCATGTCATCCCCCCTAGGTGTGGACAAGTCAAAAGGCATAAAGTCCAAGAACACGTCATGAAGTAAAAGAGAATTAAATGCACATATTCAAATGTTTTGAGAATCAGAGTGACACATACCATGATACCCGGACTCATTACCTCATGGAGCAAGACCCACTGTTGTTGAAGGACCAGGCCGATGGGATGGATGATGTTGTTGCTGACATGATGGAGGCACTGAAGAAGAAAGATGGGCCCTCCAAGGCCAGGCTCAAGTCAATATGGCTCTCGGTACTCCATGTCTAGGACTTGTGGGCCTCGAGACATAATCTCCTTAGTTATCCCTAGGCTAGGGGATAACACCACCATCCCCGAGAAGAATAATCCATCTTTATTTGAACATTTATACCCTATATCCCTTTGTAACCTCACCTCTAAGATCATTTTAGAAATTGTTTCTAGTTGCATTAAGCCCATCCTATCTACCCACATCTCTAGAGAGAAAATAGGTTTTCTCCATGATAGGGACATCCAAGGTGCCGTCGGCTCCAATTAGGAAGTCCTTCATAATATTAAAAACCGAAATAAGATAACTTTCATAGCAAAAATTGACCTATCTAAAGCCTTTGATCGCTCCAATTGGCTATACATAAGCTTATCCTAATCCCAGTACGACTTACTCGGCCTTTTATTTGCTAGATTGAATCCCATATATCCATCGCCCCCTTCGCCATTCTCATTAATGAATCAGCCTCATCTTTCTTCCATGCCTCTTGAGGTCTTCATCAAGGATGTCTATTATCACCACTATTATTTTTTATCATCACTAAAGGGCTTAGTAGACTCATTCTAGCAAAAACTCGTCAAAGCACCATCAGAAGAAACAAGGTGGCCAACACCATCCAAATCACTCCTCTGATGTTCATAGATGATCTACTCCCATTTGGTAATGGATCCATCCAAGAAGCCAAGATCTATGGAAAAATTTTGAATCTTTTCTGGTGAGCAACGGGGATGAAAACTAATCAATCTGAATCTTTCATTTGTTCATCTTGTTCCTTGGTTCCATCATACAATGTTACTAAAACTCCTTTCCTTCATAGCATCGAGTTTGATGCAAAACTAACCTATCTGTGCTTCGAATTAAAGCCTATCAGATTCAAGATTGGACATCGATCCTCAAAAGCGTTAAACTCATAATCACTCACTAGAAACATAGGTGGATCTCCAATGCAGGAATATAAGATAATTTTATTAATGTCCACAAATGACCACAAAAGTAGGTCAATGGGACTAAAAATTACAACAAGTGTGAGTACAATGTGGGAGTGCAAGAGCAACTCCTAGATAATGTTGAGAATAACATAAAGAAAGAAACCTAAAGTAGTGTGGCCTCAAAATGTATATAACAGTGACAAAAGTACGGTGATCCAAAATATAAGTATGTCCAGCAAAACAGTTTGTCGAGAGAGAGAGAGAGAGGAGGAAAGAGGTCTGACAATGAAGTTGTCAAGGTCTCCTGGGTCTGATGGTCGAGGGCGAGGGGTGCGAACTAGGAACTACCTCATTGTCGAAGTCCTCAGGAACTATCGAGGGGTCCAGTTGTATGATCCTGGGGGGGATGTAGGAGTGGATAATACTCCTAGCATCTGAGGCCGAAGAAAAGAACTCTGGATAGATCTTTGGCAGTTCATTTGAATTTGGGAGGTAGTCTGACAGGAGGGAGGCCCATGCTCGGCATACGTCTGGAGCTAATCCCTCTAACTCTATGAGGATGTATGGACTGATGTGTGGTTCGGTACCTCCTAACCGGTCTAGATGATAATGATCGGACTCCCTAAGGGGGAGGCTAAGGAGAGACAAGAGGTCTCACTAATATGTTGTCTGGTACACTTCAAGATTATGTCTGTCGTTTATTGCTCTGATCCAAAGGATCAACATGAAAGAATCGTTCAGATTAAAAATGTCCTACAAGTTATTATGGTTCACTTTCACTAGTTAGCTCATGTTGCTCTCCCGAAACATATACTCACTTAGCTCAAGCAAGTTCAAATATATTTGGAAGGGAATTAGGAAAGGAGGAGGACTGCCACTAGTCTCACCGGAATTTTTATCTTGTTCGAAGGATATAGGGGTATGGGATATCGAAGACATTGCCATATTTGCCTTTGCGTTGGGAGCAAAAGGTACTTTGGCAAGATATTTTGTACAATAAATACATAGCTCCAATTCAGTTGGAAGATTGGATTAGAATTCCACAAAAATAATATGAAGGTGGATCGAATTTTTGGAAATCCCTCATTTAGGAAACTTGTATCATCATTGACCACCTATTCTAGAAGATAGAAAATGGAACCAGAGTAAGAATGGGGGTGGACAACTAGGTAGGTTAGACCCCAAACTACATAATGACCTTTCAACTATTGGATGCTTCAAGAAACAGAAATTTGATTTCCCTTGGTCAAGTGGCTCCAACGATTGAATTCAGGCCATAGAAATGGCACACTACATAGGATATTGGTCTTTTAGGCATTGAAGGGAAACAATGGACAAAATACACTAGTCTTAAGTTAAAAGTAGGAGTCACCCTTCAAGATGAAGAAGACTCTTTTATGTGGGGAGGAAACCCATTCACAGATATAGTGTCTGTATAGGTTACAGATCACAATTCCCACCCAGCACTCATGTAAACTATGAGTGGAGGTGGACCAACTTATGGAAACTTTAGGCACCACCAAAATCCATTTTATTTGCTTGGCTCGCCTTGAAAGATGCGATTCCAACATGGGAAATGCTAAAATGAAGGGGTTGGAAGGGACCCAGCAAATTCCCCTTCTGTGGGGAACAGGGGCAATCCATATCCCATTTGTTGGTCCATTGCCATTTCATAAAGAAGATCTAGGATATTTCATGTCACTTATGTAGCCACCCACTAAAAGGGTTGGGGGAAACATCAAGGAAGCTTTGGAGCTTTGGTTTTATAACGTGGGGGAGGAAGAGAAAGGCCTAGCACTTGAGGTAATGTGGTCCACCAAGCTAGCAAGAACTAAATGCATTTTCCAAAATCAAACCGCAAATGTGTACAAAAAATTTTATATGTTGAAGGCCAATAGACTTTCACAAAAGATTACTATACGTTCTAAAACCCCCACATCTTATTCTTCATCCAGACTATAACCCATCACATACCATAGGATACTTTGATGGGGCCTCACAAGGCAACCTAGGCCCTAGTGGCATTGAGGGGTGGTTTAGTTTTCCCACAAGAACTAAACTGTCATTCAAAATTGGCATAGGGAGATCAACAAACAACGAAGTGGTATTGCTAGCAGTATATCTTGTTAGAAATAAAGAGACGTGCTCATTTTTCCATAGACAATATAGCAATATTGTCACCCAACCATAGGCACAAAGGCCACCCCCGAGCACCTTACCCTTAACAGACAGAATAATTTTGGACGCAGAACAATAGCCAACCAAGGTATCGCACCTTTCTCCAAGGGTAGCACACAAAGCAAGAATAACCAAAGACCAAGCAGAAAGTCCAAACCATAACCAAGAGAAAGTCCAACTAAAAGCCAAAATCCCAATTGCAGCAATTGTTGTTGCACTCCCTCTCCAAACTTGCGCACCACTAGTCTTATGCAGTTGTGAGTGAGTGAGTGTCAAATGAGCTCTAGCACCCTCTATTTATACCGCTCTATCTCACTTGACTGGGCCGACTTCTCTTTCTAGAGGCTAATAACTCAATATTAAATATTTTCTTGAGCTGACTTGTCTTCTAGGGTTATTATCCAACGTTTTAGGGTATCTCTTGCTTCTCGGAATATTCTAGTCTTGTCAAAGGTTACATGTGGAGGTTAATACCTCCCGCAGGTACCATAATATCAACACTCCCTCCTAGCTATGGAGGTATTAAAGGTAATGGTCTTGAGCACAAACAGACCATTCAACTGGTAGAATCATCATAGCCACACAAGCTATCTCATGATCACGTAGATCAACTCATGAGCAACATCATCATACGTCCTAGAAGAATGACTATCCCAATAGATGCTGAAAGCTACGACATGGGCTACAGAGACCATTCCTACAGGAATGCCAGTTTAGGACTATTTTCTAATAGGGTCATACGTACCATAGAGATCCGTCTCTACCTATATGCCTTAGAAAATATCGGTCCTGAACCATTTTCCTAATCAGGCCACAATCTGTGCCTTAGGAAAATACCAGTCCACAATACGTCAACAAATTGTCAACCTGGATCATTCTCCACAGAGAGAATGTCTGTCCACTAGCAATTTGTTTTGTCTAGACAATTCTCCGCCTAGAGAATGTCTGTCCACCAGCACACTGACTATCCATCTAGTTGGCAATCAACTCCAACACTAGTGGTAGTCTACATGGCACTCAGATAGTAGCATGTTGTTGATATAATGCCATCCAATAGAGCATAGTTGTGTCTATCCATAGTAGTATGCAAACTNCACCAGCACACTGACTATCCATCTAGTTGGCAATCAACTCCAACACTAGTGGTAGTCTACATGGCACTCAGATAGTAGCATGTTGTTGATATAATGCCATCCAATAGAGCATAGTTGTGTCTATCCATAGTAGTATGCAAACTACTATTCAGTGGTACACAACCACTCCTAGTAGCACACCGCTACTAACCAATGACGCACAGTCACTACTAGTGGATCACATCCACCACAGTAGCATACAACTATTGTCTAGAGACATACAGTCTCCACAACAATCATACCATCTAATATCAACCTGCATAAACAATATCATGATACAAACTGAGTCATCTGGGCCATTCTTCCACTCACATCTGTGAGATTTGGAAGAGCATTTGCCCTCAGAAAGTAAAACATCAACCATGGGCTATCTGGACTATTCTTCCCAAGCATAGAAGAACAATTGTCCCTAATTTTTTAGCATGGACCATTCACCTAACTAGGCCATTCCTCGGACACTAATCATAGTGCAACATGGAGAGAATGAGTCTACCCTAGAGAATGATTGTCCCTGATTGTTGAACCTGGACCATTCACCTAACTGAGTCATTCCTCTGACACTAATCACAGTGCAACCTGGAGAGAACGAGTCTGCCCTAGGGAATGATTGTCTGAACCATTTCTTGTGGAAATGGTTGTCCTGCACCAACCTCCAAAACGGACCATTCTTCGAAATTGCTCACAATTGTGAACTTCGAAAAAATGGCTGCCCAACGAGGCAGAGCATTCTACTTGACCACTATTAAGTGTGACTACCAAGAAGAATGACGGTCCTAAACCATTCCCCCACACTGGCCACAACGGGAATCGTTGTCTATGGTACATCAACAATCTGTCGGACCATTTTCATTAAGAAAATGACTGTCCGATCTGGACCATTTTCCGAACAGGAAAATAAAGTCCATAAATCAATTAACATATTAGTGCTCCCTCCCAACCTGAGAGTAATCACTTCCTTTTTCAATAACGAAGGCATCTCCATGAGCCCCAGCATGTCCCTTAAGTACGCAAACTTTTCATCTTGGATAGAGGCTTTACAAAAATATCTACTATCTGCTCATCTGTGGAGATATACTGGAGAACCACTTCTCCCCTCTAGGCTTTATCACGAAGAATATAATGCTTGATCTCAATGTGCTTCGACCTGTCATGGAACACCGGGTTCTCTGAAAGCTTCACATAGCTATGATCATCACAATATATCATCGTCGAATTCAGCACCTGATCAGACAGTCCAAAAACGAACTTACAGAGCCACATTGCTTCCGTACAAGCATCACAAGCTGCAATATACTCTGCTTCTATAGTGCTGAGTGCAACAGAATTTTGTTTCCTGTTCGCCCATGACATTGTGGCAAAGCTCAAACTGAAAGATATCCAAGTAGCATTTCTTCTGTCATCTGCACTCCCTGCCCAATCTGAATCGATAAATCCATGTAGTTGTATATCATAACTTAAACGTCCCACAAAACAAATATCTGGCTGAGTATTCTCCAAATACATTAACGAGCCAACCAATTGTCGATACAGAGACGGGTCTACTAGATTAGAGTCTCTCAACTTCTTCAGATCTGTCATCATGGGAGTTTGCCATGGATTTGCAATCCATCATCCCGGACTTCTAAAGAACCATTTCAAGATACTTCCTCTGTCATAGGAAGTTTTCACCACGCTTTTGCTGTACATGAGAGGCTCTGCACCAAGTTTGCTTGAATCCATACAAGGCCTTCTTCCATCTGCATACAAGGGTCTCTTTCTGGTATACCTCAAAGCCTTAAGGTTGCTCTACATACGCTTCTTCTTCAATTACTCTATTGAGAAGAACAATCTTTCCATTCATCTGATCTAAACTTCAACCCATGGATACTGCAGGAGATATAATGGCTCAGGTAGAGGTATATCTGGTTACTAGAACAAGTTGTCATCGTAGTCTTCTCCGTCCTACTAGGAGAACCCTCTAGCCCTAAGTCTCGCCTTGTATCTATCAATGCTTAAGTCTTTTTCACAATTTCTCACATACATTGTTCTTCATCACAGCTTCCTTCCATTCCTTCTGCTTGACTGCTTCTAGTGGGTTCAAACTGGTTCAATTGATTGTTCTAACTTTTCTTTCTTTCTTGGAATCTTCATGTTCTTCCTCATGTTTTTCTTCAATGTTGGAGTCCATGGAATCTTCTATAGATTACATGCCCTTCTTTCATGAAGGCTCCAACCTTCCGCCATAGGAACATAAATGTAGATGGACAACCAAGGATATTCAAGGCTTCTTTTCGAAGAAGACTTCTGCTAGAGTCAAACTGAACACGTGTTGCTTATCATGGTTGTTACTTCCAATGAAGAACATTGATAGATACTTCATAGTTTTTACGGATTATTCTTCAATGGATCATATCGTTGGGGATTAACTCCCTTCTAATCTCGGCTTCATGCCTGAATGAGCAATATGCATGCTCTTCTTTTGGAATTTTGTGATCAGATCCCTCCATCTGAGAGAGTCCATGCTTTCATATGCTGCATCTCTCTTTGCTTTCTACAAAGTGTCACAAGCCTGTTCTGGTTTCCTTTTGATTTTTGACTTCCTTCAAGTCTGACTCCTTTAAGTCTCTTTAAGTTTGTTTCTATCTGTGTCATCCTCATAAACTTCTTCTATGACAGCTTCCCATGTGGCAATTGTGTCATCCTCATAAACTTCTTCTATGACAGCGTCCGCAAGAATTGTTCATCAAACATATTTGACAAGGGTACCTGCCCGGAACAAGAGCAACAAGAACAAACAAGAATATCTATCTAGAGGAGATGTTAGTTCAACTTGTGAACAAGTACAATAAGCATCTATATCAATAGTATTCATATGCAGTCAAGTATTCATTGTACCTAGCAATAATAGAATCTTTCAAAGATTGCTTTCACAATTTGTAATGTAGCAACTATCACCTTTGATATACACAAATTTGAAGCTTAACAATTTAATCAAACCTGGAACTTGAAGCCTTAACTGCTATGGAGGGTGCACTTGTTCTTATGAATGCACTGAATCCAAGATTACAACTTGGACAAGATCTCTAGTACTTTCCCTGCAAACACACTCATGTTTTGCTAGATGATATAACTTAGATAGCATATACAAGTGCATACCTTTGAAACCTTGTAGCATAGTCCAGCTTGTCTTCCAATCTGAAACTAGATACCATCTTGACAAGAAGAGAATAGAAACTCAATCAGAAGATTCAATGATTAGAACAAGCTAGAAACTCTAAAAATTTCAACTTTGATCAAAAAATCAATTTGACCAGAAGTCAACCTTTGAATTTGACTTTAACTAGTCGACCTTTGACTTTGACCAATCAAACTTTGACTTTGACTTTGACCAAAAATCCAAACCTGTCGTTTTTTGCTAGTTGAGAGTACTAAGTGGTGCGCTAGGCTATGGCGCACTAGGATGTCAAGGAATTAGGTCAAATGGTTCACCAGAAGTGCCCGAACACAAGGGTTAGGGTTTGTTTCAGCTGCATAATCAAAAAACCTAGTTGCAGTTGTAACTTGTCATCTATGATTCCGACGGACAAAAGGTAGTAGACTTTTCTTGGGGTTTGGGGAAAAATACCAACAACAGAGAAGAAACTCTAGCAGTGTACATGGGTTTAAAAATAGCTCATAAATAATCATAAAGCATCTAATCTCTAGTTGTACTAGGGGACTCCGAAATAGTCATAAAGGATCTTCTGGGTCTCTCAACCTCCTCAGCGCATTCTCCCAGTGGCCTCTGCTCGCGAATAAACACCCTGAAACATCACTTCATCAATCTATGTTTTTTTCATATCCTCCGCGCTCAAAACATTGAAGCAGATCGCCTAGCTAAAGTTGTGAAATCCTTAGAACAGAGCCACCTCATCAGCAATCAAACCTCCTCTTATGATTGGCTACCTTAACCTTGCCAGTGCGACCTGTCTCCCACTCATAACTAAGGACTTTTTCCTTATGTCCCCTCTTTCTCCCCTAACCCCCCCCATCCCTACCTTTCCTCTCCCCTCCCCTA
>SNQJ01S0002122.1:113403-132595 GCA_010110895.2 Picea sitchensis | reverse complement strand
TGGCACACAACCCCCCTCCTCGACCCACGTGCCTCCCTCCCTTCTCCTCGTGTCCTCCCTCCAACTGCTTGCACTCGCCTTTAAACTCGCGGATCCTCACTCGTCCTCCCTCACGATCAACCATATGCTTATGGCGTCACCTCCGGTTTTTCATCCTGCGTGAAGTCATTTCTGCTCGTGGGTGCTCCTAGCACCCTTTGTCTTCAAGGGAACGTCGCTTCAACACTCATGTATGCTCTGGCTTTTACCCAACATCATCTCTTGGCTCTTCAGGACGCTCAGCTTTCATTTCGGTTGGTATTTTCTCCCTACTCACTCCGTCTGCGTCCATCGTTTCCTCAACACCTGCTTGACCTTTTTGCTCCTGAGCCTCTGCACCAACATGTGGCGAAGGTCAAGAGCACCCTGCTCTTGTCTGAAATGTATTTCGAAGGAGCTACGAGAATAGCTCTGCGCGCTACGCATAGAAATTAGAAGGGCGGAGGAGCGGACAAATGCTCGTCACCGTGAATTCCAGCGAGAGAACCAGGGGATTCGTGAGGAATTGGCAAGCCTGCAAACATAGTTGCATTAGCAGGAAACACGCCATAATCAAGAATTGGCAATTTCCTTAAGGGGAATTAACAAAAATACAAGACAACTCGGGGTTGTCACCCAACAATTGGCAAACCCACAGCAACCAAAGAATTTGTTGGCTCTGGTGAGTCTCTGCTCCCATCCACCTTTCATTCAACAGCCAGCAATGACCATCCCTCGACCCCCTCAGCACCAGGACATGCAAACCTTCATCATGCAGAGGCAAATCCAGCAGCGCAACAGGCGGAACAATAGGAAGACCCAAAGTTTTCTCTAAATCATTAGTCAGGTTTCAAATGAATTGTAAAATTTTGTTGCTTTTGAACTTGTATGTCGCCATTTTTACATGGCAGAACTGTAGCTCTTATGGACTGGTTGATACATTTTCTATAGACCTCCATAGACAGATAGACTCTTATGGAAGCAGCAGATGTTCTCTCACCCTGCCATATGTAATTTTTTTATTTATGTTGTTCTTTTTTTAATGTACAAGCTTCTAACCATTTCTATTAAAAAAAAAAAACAAATAACTTCCCAATCTATCTTCCAGTGGTTAGATTGTCTGAAGATAGTGTGCGCCCATAACCTGTTAGAAATAAAGAGATGTGTTTGTTTTTCCATAGACAATATAGCAATATTGTCACCCAACCATAGGCACAAAGGCCACCCCCGAGCACCTTACCCTTGACAGACAGAATAATTCCGGAAGCAGAACAATAGCCAACCAAGTAGCACACCTTTCTCCAAGGGTAGCGCACAAAACAAGAATAACCAAAGACCAAGGAGAAAGTCCAAACCACAACCAAGAGAAAGTCCAACCAAAATCCAAAATCCCAGTTGCAGTAGTTGCAGCCGCACTCCCTCTCCAAACTTGTGCACCACTAGTCTTATGCAGTTGTGAGTGAGTGACTGTCAAATGAGCTCTAGCGCCCTCTATTTATACTGCTCTATCTCACTTGATTGGGCCGACTTCTCTTTCTAGAGGCTAATAACTCAATATTAAATATTCTCTTGAGCCGACTTGCCTTCTAGGGTTATTATCCAACGTTTTAGGGTTTGTCTTGCTTCCCGGAATATTCTAGTCTTGTCAAAGGTTACATGTGGAGGTTAATACCTCCCGCAGCTACCATAATATCAACATATACTCTCCTAGACATTGCCTGGGACACTGAAATCATAATGTTAAAGGTATTCAAGAACTCTCAGGTAATCATGGGATAGCTATAGGGAAAAATTGGTGATACCAACCTATTCCACCAAGAACGAGTCTGATTTGTTCGTCAAAAGAGCACAAAGTTTCATCATCTCTTTCACGCATATTTAGAGAGAGATCGATGTAGAAGCAGATACACTAGCAAAGGATGTTGTCAACATCATCGTAGGCCTACTTCAAATCAAAAATTCAGTGGAGGGTCCCAACCTTGAAGATCATTTTTTTATAAAACTTCCGATGCACAAGGTGAAGTTGTTTGAGTAAGCAGCCCCTCTAGAAAAAATTATTCTAATAGTCTTCTATAAATAGGCATAACCTTTTTCCCATTTCAGAAGACTATAAGAATGGTATAATCTAGTGGTAAACTCAAAGAAGATAATTGACTAATTTACTTTTTGAATATAGTGTATATGGATGAGAAGTTGTCTATAAGTACTCATATTATCAATAAAAAGAGTAGAATTTTTTCTTTCAGCAAAAAGAAATAATAATGAAATGGGATATAAGATAGATTGATATAAAGATGATTGATACAATGCCATGTGACGATATACTTATATGCATTGACTAGTCACGATGGTGAATGATCGTGTCCCTTAGGTCATGTCTCTTAGGTTAGGTGATATCTTAGAGTTTATTATTATTATTATTATTATTATTATTTAATGTTCATATATATTTATGTTCATTACACTCGGAGAAAAGTCTAAGGCCTAGACCGGTATTCCATTGTTAACTACTAAACAAAAGTGTTATACAAATTTTGAAATCATGCTTTAGTTGTTGACCCTAGTTTCTTTCAAAACCACCTCTATTAATTTCATATTCAAGGTGGGTAAATAAAAAGGAATATTTCATGCTAAAGTGACGTTTCAAAACAAATAACACTCATTAATATATTAGGAATCCTAATATAATAAAGTTATAATGTCATGACTAGTAATAAAGGCCATCTATGTTAAGTGACCAATTAGGTTAAAGGCTTTTTCTAGCTTCCTCTTACAATAATGCAACAAACATGCTTGTTGCCTAATCCAGGTGTAACAGTGAAATCAGAAACCTTCAACTAAGAAATTAAATGATATCATATTTTCATATTAATGTACACAAGAGACCAAACTAGGCCAAAAGGACTAGAGATAACACCAATCATAGAAGCTCATACAAAAACCCGAGTGTACAAGAGGCCCTATAACAAGAGAAATGAAATGAAATGAAAAATGAATACAATAACAAAATGAAACAACATAACCTAGCAATACATGTAGGTTATCTCGACAAAGAAAACTCCATAACTAGAAGAAAGTCGGTGAAGGAATAAAATTTGGATAGAAATTATGTTGCAAGCAAGAGAGGAGGGAGCAAGTCCCAATCATCCCTTGAATAAATAATATGGATGTCCATAACCATAGTTAACATATACAAATTCAAGTTCAGATTTGAAATCGATATGATTTGGAAAAAAAAAATGTAAAGAAATAATCCAATTCGAAAAAAATTGATGAGTGTAAATCTCACTAATATGAAAAGAAAAATTATTGTCCTCTCAATAGATAGCTTAACCAAAAAGTGAGGTTAATGGGCATTGTTCTTGATGTAGGGATGTTTCAATCCAAACAACATGTTCATTGGATGTATTCCATGCACAATGTAACAATCTCCTTGAACGACTTGGAAAATTTTGTATTAATAAGTTTTTGAATGTTGCCTTTGGCCAAGTTCCATGACTTTCATTGGCTAACTCCCAGAGTAAGAAGGGCGGCCTTGAGCAAGCTTCGTGGCAATAATGTCGAACAACCATATGTCAGTGTTGCAGTCATATCCTCGTGTTGTTTCACACAACATGATTTCAAGCACCATCCAAGAGACAAAGCATGTAAGCATGTGCCTCATCATTTGGATCCAGTGAAACATAGATTAAAAGAATCTAATCTGTATTGAGATGAATATTCAACAGAACTGAATTGGTTCCCAAATCTCCATATGAGAGGGGCCAATTCGATCAAATTTTGCTATTATGTCCATAACCAATCCTTGTTCGATAATGTCCTCAAGGGAGTGACCCAAGCTGGCAGGGACCTGTAGAGTAATCCTAGGCAGCATCAACCTACTCTCCCCCATGATGAAGGCAAGGGGAGGACCACTCCCAACATCGAAGGATGATGATCTCCCAGTAGAAGAGAAGAATGTCACTAAGAAGATGGATGGCTCTCATGGGTTAGTATGATCCTCCAAGAAGGCCCCAACTCGATCAGTGGGTAGGAAGGATTCTACTCTAGCACTTAGCCCCAACCACAAAGAGTAGCATGCTTGCATAAACAAGATGTGGCCCATGAGGAGTGAAACATTTCTCTACGGAATTTGAAATTTGAATTTTTGTGGGGGGAACATCTCAACTCCCAATCAACCATCGAACCAAGACCTCGTTGACAACAAAAAGAGCAATAATGGTTAGTGGTTAGTTTTGAAATGATGAAGAGATCATGGATCTACAATGAACACTTCAGCAAACCATAATCCAACATAAACCTCGAACACAAATATCATATATAGAGAAATGGAACCATCAACAAGAGAACAAGAGATATGGTGCCCTTAGGCAAAAAAATCAATCACTAAGGAATCCAAAATGGTAATACAAAAGAATCATAAGGTGTGTATCTATACACAACTTATGAGGTAGGGCACCTTCTCCCATAAAGGAGTCTTTAACCCACATAAATGCTAAGGTCAACCTTATCCACCTAAAATAATATAAAATAATGTTGACAAGGTTGGCTATTTAACCATAACCTTGCAATACAATAACTAGCATTCCCCTTAAACCGGGGAATGGCAATGCCGAAGTGAATGGATATGGAGTATATACATAAAACTCTTAAATAAGTACTGCTTTACCTTGAGTAACATCCTTTTTGAACTGTCAAATTTTAAAATTTGAATTATGAGATTTCATAATGTGGTATATACAATTTCATTTTAAACCCTAGTTTCCCAAATTAGAACCCAAAACAGATCGACATAGTTTGTGACTCCTAAATAAGAAGAGCTTAAATTGTATTTGGCACTGCAAATATTTTAAAATTAACAAAAATGCTTCCCTTTTCATGCAAATTTGTTTCATACATGTAACTTTTGCAAATTTGTTTCATAAATGTAACTTTAGAGAAATAAAGTAAGCAAAGATTTCAACTTTTTATATTCTTTAAACTATAAATTTCATAATTCTCATAATATCGTATATAAAGATTATGTTCTAAAAAGTGATTTCATGCAATGCCTACAATATGTTAGGCCCCAATAAGCCAAGAACATTTCCAATCCACTCACTCTTCCATTCACCAATTACTAAAATATGTTTTTTATATATTATTATTATTATATATCTAATAAATCACTATACATAAATATGCACGAAATAAAATGTTATTTATTTAATTAAAATGGATGATACTAAGTTATATCACTTTTATAATATAACTTTATTAAAGAAGTAAAATTATTTTTATTTTCATTATTATATATTTATTTGACAATAAGATAATAGGAAATAAAATGTTATATATTTAATTAAAATTGTTAAATTTATATGCAACAGCGAGAGCCATTCTCCTGGAGGATGGCCAAGACCCTAGATGTGTTCTACGGCCAAGAATCCTTGCTTAGTGCTTGGATTGATCCTTGGATGTGTTCCTTGGTGGTGGATGATACAAGACCCTAGATGTGTTCTAGGGATGTGTTCCTTGGTTGTGGATGATACAAGACCCTAGATGTTCTAGGGGCCCCCGGATGTGTTCCGTGGAACTTGCTTTAGTGCTTGGATTGATCCTTGATGTGTTCCTTGGTGGTTGATGATGTAAGTCCTTATATGTGTTCTAGGGCCCCTGTATTTGTTCCAGGGAATCCTTGCCCTGTTTTTGGATTGATCCTTGGATGTGTTTTTTGGTGGTTGATGATGTAAGTCCTTGGTTGTGTTCTAGGGCCCCTGGTTGTTTTCCAGGGAATCCTTGCTCGATCGGTGCTTGTATTGATCCTTGGGTGTGTTCCTTTGTGGTTGATGATATAAGTCCCTTGATGTACCTTTAGGGGCCCTCGGATGTTCTCGGGAACCCTTGCTTTAACGCCAGTTGATCCTGGTCTCCACCTTGGTGGATAAGACCCCTCGTGACTTTTCCCTCGGCTACTTGATTTTAATCAGCAATTTGATGGTACATGACCTTCTGAAGACATAACCACAAGAGGGATAAAGTCCCATATAAAGATGATAAAGTAATAGGTCACCATATGATTTGAAGGAATTAGTAATGCTACTTTGTAAACCCTCACCCTTTGTTTCTTAATTGGTTGTGGCTTTTGTTTAATTATTGTATTTGTAAACCTCTTACCCTTTAGAAAGCAGGGCTTTGTTTAATTGGTTTTGTGCTTTTATTGGTTTATTTGGGGTTATGATTCTAAAGTTAATATTGATAATTGTCACATGGTTAAATTTATAATTAAACATGTGACTTATTAATACAACTTAACTTTAGCCTTAAATTGCCCTAACTCATTCTAATCCTTGTTCTATCTACTATTTTATCGACCCTCCTTCACACCTATCATTCACTCACTCTTTGTGTTAGCGTGGAGATACCTTTGAGCTCGCGGTCTCAGTCCTTGTTGCAGTTTTGTGGTGTGGTGCGGCCTATCTTGAGGAGTAGTCCTGTTGCTGTCCTGTTATGAGTTGCGGCCTTGGTCAGTGGACTATCACTGTTGCTGCTCTGTTCTTCTTTGTGGCTGAAAATTCTTGAGCCGCCGTCCTACTGTTTATTGTTGTGAGGAGCCGTGACCTGTGGTTGTAGTGCCTCCTTGTGGGTTGTCGTCTCTTTGTATGCTGCTGTGTGCTGCATTCTTTAACTGCTGAATGGTGGAGCCACGCCCTATTGTATTGTAGCTGCTGTGTAGGGTTGCCGCGTCCTACAGTTAGGTGTTTTGCTGGAGGTGTCGCGTCCCTTTTCTAATGTAGGTTTACTTGCTGTGAGGTGCCACGCTGTAGACTACATTGGCGCTACTTCTTAAGGGTTTGACCCCTCAGAACGGCAGTTCCTTGTCTTTGTTGAGCTGATGAAAAGCTCCTACACTGTCCATTATTAAACAAGGGTTCACTTACAGTCCTGTGTGTATAGATATGAGTTTTCCCTTTATAAAGTTGTTATTGGAAGTGGCTGGGCCTTGATATTTTTGTTCTGTAACCCTTAAGCTTTGTATTTGCAGTTCCTTCATTCCTGGCTTATAGATCCCGTGCAGATCCATGAACTAATGCCATCTGACACATCACAAATGGCACCAAACTTCCATATTGTTTCTCCTTCTGAGGTAAGGCTGCTGTGCCAGGTAAGTCTTGCTTCCTACTTACCTTCCTTTGATTTGAATCTGATCTGATTACATAAGTGTTTAATATGGTAGCATTGTATAGATCTTAAGAGATGTGTTTATTGTGAAATGATTAGGGAGAATTACTAGATCCATCTCTTCAGATCTGGATGCTATTCTACTGTTACAGCTATCCAATTCTGTGTATAAACTGTCCTCTATAACTGCTTACTGTTTTAAGATCAGATCTAAGTATGTACCATACAGCTTTATAGATTCATACCTCTGCTCATCTTATTTGCTTGTTAGATCTGAGTTATTGATTTTCAGTTCTGAGTTATTTATAGATATTAGTTTTAGATCTGAGTTATAGATCTGGGTTTTTAGATCTGAGGTTTAGATCTAAGTATTATGGATCTGAGTTCATTTCCAGATGTGTTCTGAGTTGTTCTCTCTCAAGCTGTTAATATCTTGTATAGATCCATCTCATTTATGCTTTACCTCTGATTAAACTCCAAAACTAAGTTGTTTTTTGTTTTGAAATTCTAAAGAGTTCTATTCTGGGTAATTTTACTCCTATTCTTAACAAAATGAATGATACCAAGTTATATTACTTTTATATTATAACTCTGTAAAATCATTTTTTAATTATTGTATATTTATTTGACAATAGGGTAATGGGTGAAAAAAAGTTTAACTATTCAATATTATATATAGTTATTAAAGAACAATGAGAATGCAAAAGTAATTTGGACTCAGGTATTTACATCACATCCCAGATCAAAAGGTTCAACGCATATTTGAAAAGAGCATGTTATCTGATAAGGAAATTGGAACCACGTTTCGTATATAAATTTCGTATATGAAAGAGCAGTTAAGAGTAATCAAGATAATGGTATATAAATTTCGTATATGAAAGAGAGCAGTTAAAAGTAATCAAGATAATGGTTTCACATCTCACTGCAGACTCTATTACGAGTTAGGTATTTAGGAAACTCACAATGTAACCAGACCTATTTGATTTTACATACACAATTCATTTTTAATTATTATTATGACCTACTTGAGTAGTAATAATAATAGATATTTGTTTTCCGAACAGTTTCAAAATAGCTTCAATCATTGTATATGCATTAAATTACAAAGTCTGGGCATTTTCTACTCCCAATTTTAGATGAAAATGTGGAATTAATGTTTTTCTACTTAATGGAAAAATGATTAAATTTTCGAATACTAATAAAAATAGCTAAAATATTTGTCTTTATGTAACTTATGAATAGTGAATATATGGTTCAATGTTGAAATCAATGTAGCAACATTAATTACTGCTGTATATATAATCGTTTTCTCCTTTCACTACATTTCATTTCCTTCCATGATATTCAATGTTTCAGATGACTTTGTTCTGTTATCTTCCTTAGTCAGGTATCCAATAGTAGTTTTAATAACATTATGTGGATTTTTCTAGCAATCACTTGTTTAATATGTTCCATCTTTGGCCTTCATTTCTTTTGCAATGCTTGAAAATCTAGTATTATACATTATACATTCGATTCAATATGATTGATCGTGTTTCATGTTGATGATAATACTTTTGCTAAATCGTTTCCACATTTTATTATTAGCAAAATGCCCTCATTATTCCCATTTGTTGTTGTTTTATTAGGAAATTAATAAACTCAATATTTGCTCTATTGGCAAAATGATCTTATGATGATATTTAGATCTTATTGCTTGTTAGATCTGAGTTATTGATTTCAGTTCTGAGTTATTTATAGATCTTAGTTTTAGATCTGAGTTATAGATCTGGGGTTTTAGATCTGAGGTTTCAGATCTGTGGTATTAAGGGATCTGAGTCTGTTTCCAGATGCTCTGAGTTGTTCTCTTCAAGCTGTTGATATCTTGTATAGATCCATCTCATTTATGCTTTATCTCTGATTAAACTCCAAATCTAAGTTGTTTTTGCCTTGAAATTTAAAAGAGTTCTCTATTTTGCAATTTCAATCCTTATCTCAACAAAAATGACGACACCCTGCCATACTACTTTTATAATAAGCAACTCAAAATCATTTCTCAATTGTATATTTATTTGACAATAGGGTAATGGATGAAAAAAGTTTAACTATTCATTATTATATATAGTTATTAAAGAACAATGAGAATGCAAAAGTAATTTGGACTCAGGTATTTACATCACATCCCAGATCAAAAGGTTCAACGCATATTTGAAAAGAGCATGTTATCTGATAAGGAAATTGGAACCACGTTTCGTATATAAATTTCGTATATGAAAGAGCAGTTAAGAGTAATCAAGATAATGGTATATAAATTTCGTATATGAAAGAGAGCAGTTAAAAGTAATCAAGATAATGGTTTCACATCTCACTGCAGACTCTATTACGAGTTAGGTATTTAGGAAACTCACAATGTAACCAGACCTATTTGATTTTACATACACAATTCATTTTTAATTATTATTATGACCTACTTGAGTAGTAATAAAAATAGATATTTGTTTTCCGAACAGTTTCAAAATAGCTTCAATCATTGTATATGCATTAAATTACAAAGTCTGGGCATTTTCTACTCCCAATTTTAGATGAAAATGTGGAATTAATGTTTTTCTACTTAATGGAAAAATGATTAAATTTTCGAATACTAATAAAAATAGCTAAAATATTTGTCTTTATGTAACTTATGAATAGTGAATATATGGTTCAATGTTGAAATCAATGTAGCAACATTAATTACTGCTGTATATATAATCGTTTTCTCCTTTCACTACATTTCATTTCCTTCCATGATATTCAATGTTTCAGATGACTTTGTTCTGTTATCTTCCTTAGTCAGGTATCCAATAGTAGTTTTAATAACATTATGTGGATTTTTCTAGCAATCACTTGTTTAATATGTTCCATCTTTGGCCTTCATTTCTTTTGCAATGCTTGAAAATCTAGTATTATACATTATACATTCGATTCAATATGATTGATCGTGCTCATATTGATGATAATGGCTTTGCCAAATCGTTTTACATTTCTTATTATTAGCAAATGCCCTTCTTATTATTCCCCTATTTGTTGTTGCTTTATTAGGAAATTAATAAACTCAATATTTGCTCTATTGGCAAAATGATCTTATGATGATATTTAAAGTGATCCCGAGTAATAGAATGTTTGACTATATTTGATATATTGGCAAAATGATCATACGATGATATATTGCCAAATATTGCACAAGGTTCTTTGTGAAGATACAAAGCAAGGCATTTGCACAAGGTTCCCAGCAAACGAAAAAGTCAGCAATGGAAAACAAACGAAGTACCTAATGCTCGGTGAACTTAACCAAGTACTTGACAAGACATACCCCAATGATCTGGGTGCTAATCCTTGAAAGATCTTGAGAAAGAGGCGACATAACCTTCAAAGCATAACAGTTCGAGTGAAGGAAGCTCAAGGGTTAAAAAATGTTTTAGTCATGACTTTAATTTAAACACCCAGCGTAAAGCTAAATGTTAGATTGTCAGTTAACATGCTTTGCATATTGTTGACATGCCATGCCAACAAGGCACTCCAGATCATTTCAAAATTGTAACACCTGCAACGGAGTTAATGATTTAATGAGAAGCAGGCATGACCCACATTTTCTGCCGAGGAAAGAAGAAATTAGAGAAGGAAAGGAAAATTTAGAAGAGGAGGGCATAATTTTTAGTTGTAAAGCGCCGCACCATGGCCCTGAAATTCGAAGTGTTGGTGTTCAGCAGCATCGTCACGATCTCCTCAACGATGTGGTTCGTTTCTTTCCCACCTTGGCGGTACCTCTGGAATTCACACACACACTCACCAAGATACCGAGACCAGCGGATTGAGGAGGTCGTAGCTCCGTGGTTGTCACCGGCGTTGCTTCTGTGAGCTTGAAATTGGTCAACATGGGTGCGGATCATTTCTTTCCCACCTTGGCGGTTCCTTCAGAATTCACAGACAGGCTCGCTGAGTTACCGAGACCGACGGATTGAGGACGCTGTAGTTCTGTGGTTGTCACCTGTGTTGCTTCCACGAGCTTGAAATTTGTCGACATGAGTGTGGAGACATGTTGACATCGAAATTCATATGCATCGTTGCTTGAGATCATGAAGCTCTGTGTCTCTTAGTGGCTACACTCGTTTCTTGCCAACTTCTTGTGAAATTGCAAAAAGGTGTCAAGCAACTAAGGACTACCTGCGTTGTGAATTCGAAACGGTGAGGTAGAGAGGAGCTTCTTGCCGATGAGCTCTGCGTTCCTATAATCCGAGATATGAAAAATACAAAGTCGGCTTCAAATTTAAGAAAAAATACAAAGTCGGTTTCAAATTTGAGGAAGCTTGCACCCACGTGAAAATTCTTGACCGCTGGAGGAAATGGCGTAAATACAAGCTCGGTGGAGGTGTAAAGACAGTCGGTTTCAAATTTAAAGAAACCTGTACGAAGCCACATGAAAATTCCTGACAAGTGAGGAAATGCTTGACAGCTGGAGGTACAAGGTGGTTTGGTTGACATGCAAATACAAGTTATATGTGGATAAAGATGGTGGTTTTGGAAAACCTATCCCTAAGATATACCTTCGGCATAATGAAGCCGCTTAGCCATAATGTCAAGTAACCACAAGTGAACATTACAATCATTTCCAAAATTAATAGTAATTAGGTAGTGACTCATTTTTAATAAAGTAATTACATTTTCCCCTTGTCTCTCTCATGATATGATCCTATAACATCAAAATACCAACAAATCTATCATCCCACTATACACCTTAATTTCCTTGAAATTCTGATACGCTGATGACCACCTCACATTTTCAACCTAATTACGTTGTGAAAAACAAACTGCAGATTTGCTTACAAATTGTTTTTAAGGAACAAAGACTCAATCTTATCAAGTAAATTGTGGGAAAAACCCTTACATCAGTAATAAGTTGCATAGAAATACCGATCCGGACATAGAAATGCAGAGTTCTCTCTCACACACAATTTCATAAAAAATCCCATAAATCAAAAACATAGAAAATTCAGATCTCCAAATATATTTTGCTACAAATTGTTCTCAAAAATTTGGAAATGCAGTCTGCTATCAAAAACTCCAATTTGTGTGTTTTAGAAAAGGGGAGGAACTATTTTATAGGAAAAAGTTCAGATTTTATGGCCCCCAAACACATGTACAAAACTAGAAATATTGATTTTTTTAATGCATGACATGTACAATCTTTCAAGCAACATTGTCCTAATGCATATGTTCAATATCCTTTGATAATAGACAAGATAAGGCCATGAATTTCATACTCCAATAGCGATGCTATTCCTGATTAACCACATGTTGAACTTTATTGTCTGGAATTCTGAGTAGTTCCAGACATGGTGAAAAGAAAATGACTTAGATGACATTGTGCATTATTGCAGACCCAAATGTTATGGTTTTCATGTCATTAGAACACAACTACACTAATCTACATAAGTTCAAAACAAGGCAGTGATAAAACCTTGGAATCTGCAGCCTTTAGGGCAGAAACGAGAGCTTTTGAATGTTGGAAGTGACGTAATTCCTTATCATAGTCTCGGAAATAGACTTTTGCCATTCCTTTCACATAGTAATCTCCTCCCTGTACCATTGTTTAAAAGTAAACACCATGAAAAGAAATGATCAAAGGGAATATCAAAATATGTCTGGTCAATTCTGTATACCAAAAAAACATCAAATATTTAAAAGACAAATAGATATCGTGATTTATATTTTGCAACTTACAGAAGGCTTTTCACTCCGACCACGTAAAAAATAACGATACTGATTGGATTTCACAACAGGGCCATCCTTTCCACTTAAAGAATCTTCAACTTGATTTACTTGAAGACCTGGTGAATCTAAAGGTATATTATCTTCTATTTGCCCCTTCCTCTGGCGGATGAAAAGGAGCCCAGATGAGGTTCCTATTGCCATTGTCCTACACAAAGAAGATATGCCCATTGATAGAATTGGAGCTGGATACTTTGCAGAATGAGTGACCTGCATTTAGGTTAACACATCGGTAAGCAAACAAAGGAACAATATCTAGGGAAAATGATCTTCTAAAGTTCAAAACTTTAAAGTTTACACAATATTTTATTTTTTTACCTCATTTCATCAAGTTCAACACACCAATTAATAGGACCAAATGCAAGTTTCTGTGGGTTTAAACTTTAATCATCAAATAACCAACAACTAGAAAACATAGCGAGTATGAGATTAAATTTGGTAGAAAAACCACACAATGATAAACTATTCTGAAAAAGTTTCACACTCCTGACCTTTGATTGTGCAACTTAGGATTCTATGTGCCATGCTTCAAGGCAGACTTACTAAATGAAAAAATCTAGCACACTATAATGCTTTCTCCACATTGACCTTGTTCAATTACGAGAATTGCCAATATGCATAGACAAAATTAAAACTGCAATCAATGATGTTCAAAGGATATGTCCAAAAGAAAAGGATTTTCTTTCAATATCTCTCATCTGGAAAACAGGGTGAAATATTTAGGTTTCTGTCTAAAGCCTAACAATTATAGATTTAGAGATTGGAATTGGAGTTATGAAAAAGTCAAAAGCAGAGTTACCAAATGGTGCTATAATTGTTATCAAGGGGAGGAAGACTGACTTTGGTCAAACCAGTCCTGAAAGCGATTCTGTTATATTGGAACTCTTTAGCATACATTCCTAAAGGTATGTTGTTAAAATAAGAAAGAAATCTCAGTTTTCTATCGTCTGGAAAAAGAGAAAGAGAAGGATTTCTGTTGGTAAAGTGGAAGAAGTTAGCCAAGCCAAAAGAAGCTGGAGGCTGGGGAACAAAGAATACTCCCAATTTTGGACAGGCATAGCAGCAAAAAGTCTGTGGAGGTTAATGAATAAAGGAGGTCTGTGGAAACAAGTTATGTATGCAAAGTATATTGCTCCGTTGTCAATGGAAGAGTGGATCAGAAGCCCAGTTAAGCACAATGCTGCAGCCTCCAATATACGGAAGGCCCTAACCAGTTCTTTCCTTCTGTTAGGAAATTAGTTGGCTTGGAGGATAGGGAAGGAGGATAGAGTGAAAATTGGGGAGAATCCATGGGTCGGCTGTTCAGGTAATTACAGGCTGTCAGAGGCACTAATTAACTCTCTTGCCAGATGTGATATCATTGTATTGCAGAAGCAGCAGATCCAGAGTCTCGATCTGGAATCATGCTGGAAATCAGCAGCAAGTTTGGAACTTCGGGGAGAGGTAGCAGAAGAATGGAACCAATTTGTATATAGTCTAAAACATAATTCTATTAGACTAAGGGAGGAAGAGGGTGCAGTATAGTCTAAAAAAAAGCCACATGAATGTATACCGCTTGTTTGAGATACCAGGCTAGTAGAGAGGTAGGTGAAGAGGGTTAAAGGAAGTGGTGGTTAGTACCATCAAACAAAGCCCCAATAAAGGATAACATTAAGAAGAGATCTTTGCACTAATTAGTATTACAGGCTGTTCATGTTAGGTAGCTAGAGAGGTAGTGGAGGCTATCCAATGTAAGGTGGATTAGGTCCACTATATTATTAAATAAGGCCCACTATGGTAGTTAGATATAATAAATGGGAAGTTAGATATAATAAATGTAAGAGGACTTCTTAGAAGGTTTTGTTTCTAGAAGATTCCTCCTCTAAAATGTTCTTAGGTGATGGTAGCACTATATAAAGGGGTTCAAGCAATGTAATGGGATATGAAGAAAAGTATTGTATTGTGAGTGGTAACTAAATAGGAGGATGCCTCCTCGAAGAGGCAAGTGAACAAGAGAGGATCCCTTTCATAATAGGATCCAGTGTATGGTGTTGCTCTACCTCAAGGGTTTTCTATAATAAAAGTGTGGTTTCTTCTATATTGTTCTCTGGATTTATTGTGTATTCAGTATTTGTGGTGATTATATTTGTATATCTACTTAGGTACTTAATAATTGGTATCAGAGCACTCTCCTTGGAAAGAAATGTGGGCAATTTTTTTTTTCTATTTTTGCAATTTTTTTCGGAGAAGCCAAAGAGGGTCATGACATTCCAGATGATTTATGTGTATTTCTATGAAAAATTTGCAGAAACTGGTTGTATATCTGAGTTCCTCTCAAAAAAACACTCAATCTAAAAAAAAAAAATCTTATGAAACGGAGTTCGATAAGTAAAGTTATTGAAGTTTTAAAATCTGCAATTTTTCAAGGTTTTTTCGCGGACGGCGACACGATTTTTTTATTTCTGTAACACCTGGAGGCCGAATTTGCTAAAACAAATTACAGATCTGAGTTCCTCTTTCCAAAATAGTTGGTTTCAAAAAAAATCACCCAAATCGGAGCTTCGGAAGTGAAGATATCATTGATTTAAAATGTCATTTTTGGGGGTTTTTTGTGACAGCAGCAAGATTGCAGAGTTCATAACTTTGCACAAGGTGTTCAGATTGCTACCAGATAAATTCCATTGAATATATTATTTTAATATTTTTCTTTTTGTACATTATATGTGGTGTTTCCAATGGATATGTACTCTCAACTCATGGAAATTATACGGCAGATTGAAGCCCTCAAAGCCGATATGCATGACCACCTGCAAGGCATCAAGGCTAGTCTACATGACCACACAAACAGTTATCACAATAGTCAACGGTCATTGGCTCTCCTACAAGAGGGATATCTTATAGCAAACCTCGGGGATGAATATAATCAATAAGTATATGCTTGGTATGATTTTATTTGATGAATCTACTCCACCTTTTGTAGAGAACATCAATGTGACAAATCAGGAGCCAGTTATGATTACTAGTGTCCATCCTGCATATTCTACAGTGGTATTATTCCTACTAGATTCAGCGATGACCATTTCCCACTATGTGGATGGATCTTCTTATTTAGATCCACATGACATGTGTCATTCTTTGGAGCATCATTCTCAGTTGGTTATTGCGTTCGGATACCTTCTGCATGGAGTTCACATGAGCACTCGGACAAGGGACCCTGGTTTACAATGGTGGTTGGACTACTTCAGCATGGTGGCTTTCATTTCTACATGGGACTATGGTTCTCTAGTCTACTTCAACACTATGGTCCACACTTATCCATGGGACCCTGATATATGGTTGTCCACCCTCATAACAAGCTTTGAGAACAACGTTTTCATAAGGTGGATGAAATGTTAGGTAGCTAGAGAGGTAGCGGAGGTCATTTAATGTATTGTATTGTGAGTGGTAGCTCAATAGGAGGATGCCCCCTCGAAGAGGCAAGTGAACAGGAGAGGATCCCTTCCATAATAGGATCCATTGTATGGTGTTGCCCTACCCTAAGGATTTGATATCATAAAGTGGTGATTTTCTATATTGTTTCATATATCTTGTGTGGTGATTGTATTCAGATATCTTTGGTACTATTGTAATATTTTCTATTTAGGTTTTGGTACTTAACAATTGGTATCACAGCACTTTCCTTGGCAGGCATTGTGGGAAAATATTTTTATTTATTTTGCAGATTTATTTTTTCGGAAAAAAAGAGGGTCGCGACATTTCGGACAATTCTTGTAGGTTTTGGTGCAAAATTTGCAGAAACTGGTTGTAGATCTGAGTTCCTCTGAGAAAAACACCCAAGTTAAAAAAAAAACATGTGAAACGGAGTTCGGGAAGTAAAGTTATTTGCATTTTACAATCTGCAATTTTCAATATTTTTTCCTCGGATGACCGCGTGATTTTTCTGATTTCTGTAGCAGTTAGAGCTGAATTTTCCAAAACAAATTACAATTCTCAGTTCCTCTCACAATTTCACCCAAATTCAAAAAAAAAAATCATCTGAATCGAAGTTATAGAAGTGAAGATATCATTGATTTAAAATCAGCTATTTTTTAGGGTTTTTCGTGACGACGACGGAACTGCAAAGTCCATAACTTTTCACAGGGTGCTCAGATTGCTACAAGATCAAACCCATTGGATAGAGAATTTCCAAAGCTTTATTTTGGTATATTTTATGTGGTGTTTCCAATGGATGTTCACTCTCAAACCCTCAAAGAAATTCTACACACAATTGAAGCATTCAAATCCCAAATGCATGACACATTGCATAACTTTCAAGAAGGTCTCAGGGATGGTTTTCGTAGAATTCATGAGTCTTTGGTGAGCATCCAGGAGAAATAAACTTTGGTGAACATCAAGGATGAATATCATCAAGAAGTGTATGCTTGGTATGCTTTGGAGGACGATTGTGATGATTGGTATATGGATAGTTGTCATTTCTGGGATGAAAACCACTTTCATCTTCTATTTGATGACTCTACTCCCCCTCGGGTAGAGAACTTCCTAGAGAGTAAACACGATCATTCTCTACATATTCTTCTTAAGTTTTATTATTCTCCAGTCGCAGTGAATGCAATTTTTGTTGGTTCTAAATATTTCGATCCACATGACTAGTGTCAATCTTTAGAGCATCATTTTCAGTTGGTTCCCAGGTTCCAATATCTTCAGCATGGAGTTCACATGAGCACTTGGACATGGGACCCAGGTTCAAAGTGGTTGTTCAAATACTTCAGCATAGTGGCTCACATTTATACATGGGACCTTGGTTCTCCAGTCTTCTTCAGCATTATGGTCCAAAATTATCCATGGGACCCTGGTATATGGTTGTCCACCCTAATAACAAGCATTGAGGACAATGCTTTCATATGGGAGATGGAATGTTAGGTAGCTAGAGAGGTAGTGGAGGCCATCCAATGTAAGGTGGACTAGGTCCACTACATTACTAAATAAGGCCCACTATGGTAGTTAGATATAATAAATGGGTAGTTAGATATAATAAATGTAAAGAGGACTTCTTAGAAGGTTCTGCTTCTAGAAGATTCCTCCTCTAGAATGTTCTTAGGTGATGGTAACACTATATAAATGAGTTTAAGCAATGTAATGGGATATGAAGAGAAGTATTGTATTGTGAGTGGTAGCTCAATAGGAGGATGCCCCCTCGAAGAGGCAAGTGAACAGGAGTGGATCCCTTCCATAATAGGATTCATTGTATGGTGTTGCACTACCTCAAGGGTTTTCTATAGTAAAAATGTGGTTTCTTCTATATTGTGTTAAATTGTAAGCTTGATTTCTTATGTGGATTATTTCTTTATTTTCTTCAACACTTTGACTCCAGCTTAATACATTTCAACAATATAGAATCATAATTGAATAGCAATAATCGTGTAGATACGTAAGCATGCACATCAACAACACATATACCCTGGGGAAACCCTGTACAGGGAGAAAAACCCCAGCAAACGATATTTCTTTATTGCATTAATAATGTAATATCACTTACAAATATCCACCATGAATACTCTGCTCTTAAAGAGCTTTCCAAGTTGACTCTGACCTGACTGTGCAACTAAGAGACCTTGTTGATATCTAAACTTCTGTTACATGCCAGCACTTCAGATGTATCTGTGTTACCTTCAATGACTGAGATACACTGCCTCTTATGGGTTGATATATCAGCTCTGATATAGACTGCTATTGCTGCCTCTATTAATCATCAGTGAATGAGATACGCTGCCTCTTATGGACTGATATATCAGCTCTGATATAGACTGTTATTGTTGCCTCTATTAATCTTTAGTGACTAAGATATGTTGCCTCTTATGGACTGATATATCAGCTATGATATAGACTGTTATTGCTGCCTCTATTGTGTTGATACATGCCTTTGTTTAGCACTGATATTGATGCCTCTATTGTGTTGATATGTGCCTCTGTTTAGCACTGTAACGTGCCTCTATTCCTTCACCCTTACCCTGCATCACAATTGTGTAGAAGAGGGGGGTCAACCTCTGCTTATAAAGGAGTCAAGAAGAGAAGGAGATGGCTAGAATTAGGAACTTGTTTGCATGCTTAACATAACTCAACTTTACACTTTAGTTCGAATTTAGAACTAGACTTGAGACTTGAGTTACAACTCACCCTTGACTTGGCATGCATGCGTACTAACTTAGCATGCACATGTCATGCATGCAACATGCAACTAGACATGCATGCA
>SNQJ01S0002122.1:86853-103726 GCA_010110895.2 Picea sitchensis | reverse complement strand
AACTTTATGCCGAATTTTATCCCCAAAATTTTGACTGTCGATCTTTTGTCGAACTTCAAGCTCGTCGAATTCGAACACAAACACGAACCAGGTGACTAAGGCTGCAACCACCAAACACGGCCGCATGCCAAATGAATCCTTCCCTGAAGAAGAAATGCACAGTTGTCCTAGATTCCCAAAAGACGTGCTTCGGCATTCAAGAGCGGTGGCAAACAGGGCAAGGACCATCAGAAAGCCCCATCTTTGCCAACCAGGCCTTAGAGGGAATCCCCTGATAAATGACAAGCCAAGCAAAGACCCTCATCTTATAAGAAAGCCGAACAGAACAGACACTGTGCGATCTTCACACCCACCTATCCTTTGAATCCACCTAAGTCACCGCATTCGCCGAATTTCAAGGATCAAATTTGAAATCAACACATTTAATGAGCAGACATATAAAAATTCAATAAGGTTTGGTGGTTTAGTTCGCCATTCAACGGAACCATCGTTTAGTAATTGATTTTACTGTGTTTTTAACTTTTTAATAAGTGTTGCTTATGGATATGCGTGAATGTTCTAGCTCTTTGCATGATATGGTTGCCATTGGAATGGATATGCATCATATGGTTTCCATTGGAATGGATATGCCACTTCTGTAGTAGCATTCAAAATGCATCTTTGCACATCACAAACTAATGCCTCAGTTGGTCTGGTTGCATATTGGCCAATGGACAAAATCTGTGACTCCATCGGGGGAATGTGTTCGCTAGAGACTTGCGGCTTATTAATGATGGATGGATTTAATAATTTTAATTTTATATCCTAGTTCTAAACTTCTAATCACACAATGTCAGTGCTTTTCATATGATATATGATATTTATTTTGTTGTTTTTGTTATAGAGTTAAGTTGTTATTATATTTATAAATATTTTGATATGATGGAGTTTTTATTTACAGTTCAATTGGATCGTTTACTCTGCTTCTTATTGAGGATTATTTTTACGATGCACATGTGGAAATGCTCTTCACATATTGGAGCTTATCGATTTCAGCATTTGATGATATCATCTTTGACCCCACCACATTTGGAGATGTTCTTTATGTTCTAGGGGTTGGTGGTTTTATAATGGATACTTCGGCTTATTGTGAGGTACATCTTATCGTTTGGGTTCATAGTGACATTCATGAGCCTATGACCACTTGTTCATATGAGGGAGATACATGCTTACCCACCTTCTTTGATGGAGCTTCTACTCATAAGTCAGCAAGATCCTTTACACTGCTTCTTATGGATTCTTCGACGAATGAGTCTCGGTGTATTACAATGGATCTCTACTTTCCACATTATGATGTTGGTCTTTCTTGGATGTTGTAGTTTTGACCGCTTCAGACTTGGGCACAACTTGACCCACTCTTTGAACCTCCAATCGATTAGCATGTTAAAGTGGATCCTCTTTTTATGATGTTGGGTTACTTTGGATGCTCTACACTTGGCCACATTTAATAGTCTAGCTCACCAACATCGACTTGACAAAACTTCTACCATAGGCCACCTTCACTAAGTTTGTGGAACTGTGTTGGTGTGGGAAAAATGGAGTTCATGGGGGGTGATGCAGTCCCTTACTTGGCATTAAGGGGGAAAGTAAACCTCGTGTTATAATGACTTCTCTCTGTGGCCCCCTATTCAACTCAAGAAGTGGTGTTGGAATTATAGGTGTAATATGTACATGTTACCATGGCCAAGGTTACACGAACCGTGGGTGCGATCGCAATCGGCAAAAGAATCCGGTGTGGGTGTGGTGCTTGTCCAAAAATTAGGAATCAGAACCTTAACACTAATATATAGAGAGAGAGAGAGAAAGAGAGAGATGTTTTTTTAATATTTTTTTCCTAAATCACTAGCTATAGCTATAAATTTGCTGAAATCTAAATTAAATATGAAATATGCTTCAATTCTGTCACCGGAAATGGATCCACTTTTGCCGGAAATGGATCCAATTTCAGGAAACAGATCTGATCCCAAAACCAGAAAAAATTGAAGAATCCGAGATTCCGATTTGAGAAGAATCCGGTGCAGGTATGGGGGGGCTCTAAGGCGAATCCGGTAACTATGGCCATGGCTCATTCATATGTATCATCAGGGTACTTGTAATCATGGCATGGCTAAGGCCATACTTTACTCTTTTATTGTATTACTAGTTCTGGTTAAGGCTAACCTAGTCAACTTTGATATATAGGCTCACTAACCCTCTTGGGGTGTGTGCCCCTACTTATGTACGCACTTTTGGTTCAACCCTAGCGCACTTCTTTGGTGTTGGTTTGGTCATTGAGCTATGGCTCTCTAAGACAAGTGTTTTAAGCCTACAAGCACTACATCTTTGGCATTCTCTAGTGATTGGCATATTTTCTCTTTTATGTGCATTTGTGCATCTCATGTGTAGCACACACATGTTTCAAGATCTTTTTCTTTCTAGCACACTTTTGGTTCAGCCCTAGCGCACTTCTTTGGTGCTGGGTTTTTTTTTACTGCAGGCTTTTGGGTTGGAGTTTTTTTTCCATTCAATCCCCTCTTTTTGTTTTGAACTCAACATTGTTGTTCTTGAAAGACTGTCCTAACAGTAACCTCCATAGCGCTACTGAAAACTTCTATTTTATGATAGAAATTTTTGCACTTCTATGCAAGATAGTTAATGTTGGCAAGGTCAACAACCAAGTGTTCCATCAAGTTTTGGTCGTTGATATTTTCATTGCAATAGATGGCTCAGGAAAGCTAATTAAGGAAAATTCAACTAAAGAAGAAAGAATATCCTTCCAACTATTGAATGTAGACATTTAGAAAATATACCCAATCTGAAATTTCCACCTCACTTCTATGAGGCCACTAATCTACTTCATAGAGTTTTCAGCCTTAATGATGAAACTAATTTTTTCAGGAGCCCTGCAAGAAACTTCAAATACATCCAACACTACTTCTAGGCAAACTCAAGAATGTAGACACTGCAAAGACTTCAAACATAGATCATTTCATTTGCACTTATGGCAAGATCTATCTCAATACAGATCTGAAACTACTTCAATTACACCGGAAATATAACAATGACAAATCAGATCTAAATGTTTCATTAAGCATGCTAAATCAACATAGCATTCAGCCCCGTTGTCTTAATAAATCAGCATACATAAACAGCCATGAAACTTGCTCAATACATGAGAAAAATCAAATCTACAAACACAAATTAAGGAAAGCAATGGTACACTTCATATTATCACAATAATAAAGATAAAGAACAATACCTCGGCTCATCCAAGCCGGTACAACAAGTCCTTTTAGCTCATCCCAAGCAAGGAATCTTCAATGCATCCCAAACCCTAGCTAGGGCATCCACAGTCACTGCAAACCTTAACCAGCGATACAAAGGCCAAGCAAGGCATCCCACCAAGCTCTACAAGCCAATTCTTGGAGCTTCCAAACAAGCCAGCATCACACCAACTGTCCAACCCCAAGATCTCCCACTTGCATCAGACAAGTTATTGAGGAGATTCACAAACTTCCATCCCACAAGCTACAATCCTCAACTCTTGCATCTCATAAGCCAACAAAACCTAGCACTAGCATCCCACAAGCACTAATCCTTGTTACAAGAGTAATACATTATCTTTCAAGATTCTCCTAATAGTGAACATCACACCAACTATCGATCCCTAAGACACAAAGTAGTTGTTCTTAACAAATACACTCTCCTTCCTATATAAACTAAGGTGAGGGAGGCCAACAATAAAACATGGACTAAGTCCACAAGCAACCCTAGGCTAAGTCAACAAACAAAGTTCCAAATGGAGCATTCCTCAAAGCAAGGTGTACAAACTCTACATGTCACACTAAGGTTTGTCCAACCCCCAAGGTGATGCACCCTCCACATGTCAAGCACTCTTTCTCCAAGATGGTGCACCCTCCAATCAATGTCTCCTCAACTTAAGCATTCCTCCTCAAATTGTGTGTAAGGCAGTCATATGCTCATAGGACCAATCACCCAACCTCCAAGTTCTTAACGTCCTCCTCCGAGGTGGCTACTCTACACGTGACAAGTACCCTTCATCCTCAACAAGTGTGCCCTTGTAAAAGAGCCAAATATGCAAGCCCAAGAGGAGCAAAACCAAATCAATACTCAAATACTCTAGAGTTTGACATAAATATAGAGACAGTTGCAACAAATGAAAAGTTTCAATCATGCAAATGGGACCAAAAGTAGCTCATGAAGAGATTCACACCGAAGATCCCATGGATCGACGAGATCATCTTGGGATGAAACATATCATCCACCTATATATGAATCCTCCGTAATCAAATCTTATGAAACAAAGGAACCACTAAGCAGCATGCAATGCTTTGAGAGTAGTCACAAGAGAAAGAGGCACCATTGAGATAACTTGCATGGAGAATTTTGAAAGGCATAGTTTCCTACCTTTTGACGGTGATATCAAAACTAGTCAAGACGTTGAAGCTTGGCTATTGGGGAAGCGGAAGTATTTTCAGCTCCATAATTATTTAGGAAACGTGGGGGCCAAAGTTTCCAGTTATAACCTAACTAGTAGAGCCCCCTTGTGTTGGAACATTGTAGATAGATAAAAAGAATTAAGGAGATGCAGATTACTGAGAAAGAGTTCAAAAAGTAATTTGAGCAGATATATCTCCCTTCTCATTGCTATGAGAAGAAAGTCTATGAATTTGATGATCTCAATCAAGGACAAATACCTTCAAAAGAATATGAGAAGAACTTCAAGGAAATTCTCAAATATGTCAAGTACATCAAGGATGAGAAGTTGAAGGTGAATCGTTTCCTTAGCGGGTTACATCCTTTTAACAAAAATCAAATCCCGATAATGGAAAGTGGGTTACATCCTTCTTACAAGAATCAAATCCCAATAATGGAACTCAAGACATTAGAAGAGCATTTCAAAAGGCCAAGCACTGTGAGAACCAGGCATAGAATAAGCCAAACCTTCACAAGAGTTGGAAAGAAAAGAAAAGGAAAAGTGGGTCATGAGACAAAAAGGTTACAAACCACTCTTCTTTAGGATAACTAGGACCCTTATAAAGGAAGTTAACACACTCAAAGCAAGGCTCATCCCACAAAAGGCTCAAATAAGAGGAAAGAGACCCTACATTGTTTTATATGTGGGGAGAAGCACATGACCAAGAATTGACCAAAGAGAGGAGAAAATTCCATAATTGTCAATAACGTACAAAAGCCAACGTCAATGGAGAATGTGCTATGTGCATTCAAGATCTATGTAACCTTGGATGATTGTCAAGATGAGCATCAATCTTCCACAATTGAAGTCTAAGGTAAGATTGGAAAGCAATCTATTTCAATGTCAAATGATCTTGGAGCAAGTCATTGTTATCTTACACCTAGGTTGGTTAAGAATTGCAGTTTTAAGCGAGTCAAGCATAACAAACCTTAGTTAGTTCAACTAGCCATAGGAACTAAGAGGCGTGTATGTGAACTAGTGAGGAGATGTCCAATATAGATGAATGAAGACTCTAATAATGTTGATCTAGATATCTTGTCTTTTGGATCATATGATATTTTGTTTGGGATGGATTAGTTGAAACCACACTATGCCAACATTCACTGCAATTATGAGAATTTTGATTGTATAGACAATAAAGGAAATGCAAGGGTGGTCCATTTCAAAGCACATATCCATAATGTGATTTCATCCTTGCAAGTTAAGAAATGCTTCAGGAAGAATGTCAATTATTTGCAGAGCATGTAATGGAATCATTTAAGGACAAGGGACTAGAGCTTGAAGATTTCCCAGTCTTCCAAGATGTAAGAGATCTATTTCCAAAATCCATCGGAACAACCCCCTCCTCCGAGATATCTACATTGCAGTTTGTTACTTCCCCCCAGCCTCGTCGCACTTTGCACTTCATAGGGAGTCTGAGGGGGACCCTTTCTCTGACCTTTATGCTGACACCTCCCACTATTCCACTCTTGAGGAGGTCATTCTTCTGTGCAACTTTAATGCCCGCACCGGAAACCTACAGGTATCTCTTCGTGACAGGGATGAGGATGCGCTTTGTCTCTGGGAGTTAGAGTCAGAGTCTGTGGGTCTTCAAAGGAGTTCGCAAGACAGGTATGGGCCCGTCACAGGTTATGGGAGACACCTTCTGCAACTAGGGGAATCCCATGACTTATTGATCATGAACGGGCTCCCTTGTTTTCCGGGTTCAGGTAACTTTACTTGCTTCCCCCATAGTGGGGGGTCCAGTGTGGTTGACTATGTCTTGGTCAACCTAGATATCCTCCCGCATATCCATCACTTCTCTATATCCTACCTCCCTCTGGCAGAGCATGTCCTCCTCACCTTCTCCCTCTCTACACCCCCCCTACGCAGCCTACTCCACCACCCCCCCGCACTACCTTCCTCTTTGATAGAGATTATGATGATTCCTATACCACCCGCCTTAAGGAATTGCTCCCCCCCATCTCCCACTTTAGATCACTAGACACCACCACAGCCAAATACGAGATTCTTTCTATGATTCTCGTGGAGGCAACCCTTGATTCTTACCCCCACTCCACCCGTCAGCATATCCATAAGCCTACCCCTGGCTCTTGCCCATGAACCGTTGGTTCGATGATGAATGCAAATCCCTCCACAAGTAGATACGGATCACCCTCATTCATGGCCCATCTTCCTCCCCCCACCTTTACAGAACATATTGTCAACTCCTTCGACGTAAAAAGCAATTGTTTCTCTCCCGAAGGTGATGGGAACTTTGTGAGGCCCTCCGCCACACGCCGAAAGCCTTCTAGTGTGCCATTTTTCCCAAACACCAAGCCGCCCCACCTGACCATGACCCTCAAGCCATGTTCTCCCATACCACCTCCCTTTATGACATTCTCGGACAACCTCCCACCCGCATCTCCTCCTCCCCCTCCTCATGCCACCTCTTTTCTAAGCGAGAAATTAGGAGACCAACCAAAGCTATGAGTACCAGCAAAGCAGCAGATTAGGAAGGGCTTCAAGCCGAGTTCCTTAAGCAAGGCATCCAGTCTCTTGAGTCTTATATTGTTGTTTATTTAACCAGGTGGTATGTTCAGAATTCCCCCCCTCCTAGACACGACACATTATACATCCAATCCATAAATCAGGGAGTAGTTTCAATCCAAATAATTACCGAACTATCATGGTGGGTCACACATTCTCCAAGCTTTATGCCACAGTCTTACACCAGTAGCTCTTTGAGGAGCTGGAGAGACGTCATCTCAGGGCTAGAGGGAAAGTTGGTTTCCGCCCAGACTACCAAACGATTGATCACATCTTCACACTCCGAGCCATTATTGAGGAGGCCCGTCATCGCTCTTTGAAGGTCTACACTTGCTTTGTAGACTTCTGGAAAGCGTTTCACACAGTTCCGAGGGATGCATTATTTCAGAGGCTCCGTGACATTGGTATATCTAAGACTCTTCTAGTGGCCATTATGATGTTGTATGAGTCAATCTCAGGTCGACTAAGGATAGAACATGGCCTTTCTGACTTAATTCAGAGTACCATCGAGGTAAAACAGGGGTGCCCTCTCTCGCCAATACTCTTCAGGATTTATATTGATGAGCTGGAGTCCTACCTCCATGAGCATATCCAGGAGGGGGATGGTTGCCTTCTACATCAAGGGTTGATCTCCCTGGTCTTATTCGCCGACAACTTGGTTTAGATGGCCTCCACTCCTGAGGGCCTGCAGAGACAAATCAATGCGTTGGCCAGTTTTTGTGACCTTCGACAGCTAACAGTCAACCTGGGTAAAACCAAGGTTTTGATCTTCAACGCATCGCAGAGCTCTCTTTCAAAGTTTCAAACTTACATTTCCATTACATGGGGGTAGAGATTGAGATCACCACAGCATACACTTACCTGGGAGTACAATCCCAGGGGCCCCATTTCAGCATGCGGCAGGCCCTTCTGCCTAGGATCAGTAAAGGATATGGTTCCCTAGCCCTCATCAAGAGGTGGTGCTTCTTAGGTCAGTTTCGAGACATCTCATCCAAACTCTACCTCATGGAGGCAATTATCAAACCCAAAGTTCTCTATGGCTCTGAGATTTGGGGGTCGAACTTGTTACAGACAAATTGGGCTAGGTTGGAGGGGGTCCAGACCCTATTCCTCAGGCGTATCATCCGCTGCAAGAGGATGATTCCGCAACCCATTATTCAGTCAAAGTTTGGCATCCACCCATTCCACCTTGAGGTAATTTTTCGCCTAGTCTCTTTCCTTCGTAGAGTTACATCTTTCAGTGACTCTACCATCGGGAGAGAGTGGTATCCCTACCTAGCTCTTTGCTCCTCAGAGGCTCTTGTTTTGGCTCCCCCCTCAAGCCGTGTATGTGGTTGGTTCTCAGAGGCATCTCGACTCCTCCAATCAATGACTATCTCCCCAGAGCACCTTCTCTCGTTCAGTTTCTCCCCTTATGCACCGCACCATATCTTGTCAACTAGACAGGTATTGAATCAGGCTACCAAAGAGGACATCTACAGACTCTACACTCGGGTCACTTGGACCTCGCCTTCGACGAACTTGGGCCCGAAGATGTCCTTCTATCTAGAGCATTTTTTGGAGTTGCAAAATGGCATCAAAGTTTGCCCCTCTTATACACGCAAACATTGGATGCACTCACTCAGGATCCCTTTGGGTCAACTTTGGGTTGGTTCCCATTAGCTCCGAATTGAGACGGACCACCATATACCATGGTTAGATAGGATCTGCCAGATGTGCCACTTACAGGAGCCAGAGAAAGAGATGCACCTCATCTTTAGGTGTCCTATATATTATGAGATCAGAGGACACTACCTGCCTATATAGGCACTCAGGGGGCTCACTCTCTACTTTCTTTTGGTACTAGGACCAGAGATGCCTAGCCCTCTTCATCAGGGAGATATTCTGCCACAAATATCAGTTCTTGCACGCTACACCCCGCCTTGAGATGACCAGGACGATCACCTCATACTTTCATGTTGATCCATTAGATCAAAGCAACAAGCGGAGGGTAGAGTCCCAAAGTACACTAGACAGTAGACTGGTGAGACCTCGTGTATCCCCTCAGCCACTCCCTCGAGGAGACAGATCATCATCATCGAGACTGATTCTGAAGTGTCGTACGGCACACCAGTCCACACATCCTCGGAGAGTTAGAGGGATTAGCTCCAAAGCAAGGTGCCTCTCATCAATCGGACCACCTCCCAGTTCCAGACGAGCTACCAGAGTTCTATGCGGAGTTTCTTTCTTTTGGCCTTGGATGCTAGGAGTATCCCCCACTCCTACATCGCCCCAGGATCATATAGTCGGACCTCATAATAGTCCCTGAGGACTCCGACAGTGAGCCAGTGCCCAGTTCGCCCCCCTCACCCTCGATCATCTAATCCGGGAGAGCTTGACAGCCTCATCGTCAAACCTCTCTCTCTCTCTCTCTCTCTCTCTCTCTCTCTCTTATCATGGTTGTATACTTTCTGAGACTGCTTGACTTTAGATTTCTTTCTTTATGTTATATTCGGCATTATCTAGGAGTGGCAATTGCACTCCCACATTGTACTCATACATGTTGTAGCTCTCAGTCCCATTGACCTACTTTTGTGGTCATTTGTTGGACATTAATAAAATTATCTTATCTTATCTCTCCATCAAATATCGATAGCACACTAACAATTGAACTTCCACTTTCAAATAGTCTTCCCTATGCACACCATCGCTATCAATCTCACCATCTGATGAATAGTGTCTTACGCAAGTGCTTAGATAAGTTTGCACTTGTATTCCATGATGATATTACGATATATTCCAAATCCGAGGAACATCAAAAGCACTTACAATCAGTATCGCAAGTGTTGAGAGAACACAAACTTTATGCAAAGTTGAGTAAGCACAAATTCTATCAAAAGCAAGTCCACTACTTAAGTTACATCATTTTTTAGGAAGGAATATTAGTTGATCTAGATAGATTGAGGTCGTTATGGGATCTCCCGCTCCAATAAATGTTTATGATGTGAGATCTTTTACAAGTCTTGCTAGATATTATCAACGATTCATTAAAAAAAATTCAAGATTGTTAATCCTATCACATCTTTTCATAAGAAATCAAAAAAGTTTTACTTAACCAAGCAATGTGAAGAAAGCTTCCAACTACTAAAGAAGCTTCTCACTAGTGCACCTATTTTGAAGATAGCAAACCCTAATGAGGATTTTGTTGTGTGCACAATTGCATGAATCAAAGAATTGATAGAATCCTTGTATTGAATGAGCATATTATAGGCTATGAGTCTCAAAAACTAAAAGAACATGAGCTCAACTATCCTACACATGATCTAGAACGTGATGTAGTAGTTCACAAAAATTGCATGAGCAACGGATCTTACATGTAAGGGATCGTGTACCCATGCTTCAAAATTGCCAAGAACGTGATGTAGTAGTTCACAAAAATTGCATGAACAATGGGTCTTACATGTAAGGGATCGTGTACCCATGCTTCAAAATTGCCAAAAATTGAAGAGAAGATTAATGGGAAAAATATGAATGACTCTTAACCCAAGAATAATCGGCAATTTACAAGAGAATTTACAAACAACCCAAGATCCACTCTTGCAATTGCGTTGTTGCGATTACAGGGAGATTATTGAAGTGACTAATACCGAACATGATGTTAGACGAATAGAGAGAAAATAGTAGAACTAAAAATGTGTAGACACTACTTTAATGGAAGGAAATGCGGGCTTTTGAAATCCAACACGTCAAAGGGAAAGAAAATAAAGTTGTTAACACACTCAACAAAAGAAGACACTTGTCATCCATCAAAACTTGTGAGTCTAATGTGACAAAAAGAGCACTTGAAGCTCTCATGCCATATGCTTCTAACCTCTAGGTGAAGGAGGGATTGCAAAAGGAGAATGTGGACTATAAATATGAAAGATATCAGTTAGCAGACAACAAGCTTCTCACCCGTAGAGGTCTAATATATATGCCCAACTTCACAAAGTTGAAGAAGCTTATCTTGAGAGAGATGCATGGTGCACTTTATGCAAGTCATCCTAGATATCAAAAAAATGTTGTTGTAGTAAGAAAGCAATATTTTCAATTGGGCATGAAGAAGGACGTCGTTGAATACATTTCTAGATGCTTGAGCTATTAGCAAGTCAAACATAGTTACTAACTTGACCTTAAAATCAACTCCCAAACTGAAAAGTATCGCCGACAACAGCACCCCCCCTAGTTTTTCAGGGTCAAAATTGCAACTTTTTTGAAACCATGGCCTTGACAATCGATACCCTTACAACCGAAATCTTAGAATGAACCCTCAAATTGAAAAGGCGTGCCGCAGTAGCACCACCACCTTTTTTATTCAGGGCCTAAAACTGCAACATTTTTTAAACCATAGCCTAAAAGCCCAGTGTCGTTGTAAACAAAATCATTAAAAAAAGAAAAGAAAAAAAGAAAAAATAGGAAAATACATAAAAATAAAAAGAAAAAACAACAAAAAGTGAGGAAAAGAACCACTAAATTAGGGGAAAAAGGTTTTTTTTAATAAATTCTTTTAAATGCATATTAAATATTAAAAAAAACCTATCCCCCACCCTCTTTTTAATTTTTTTTTTAAAAACCCTCCAAATAAATTTAAAAAATAAATAAATAAAAGTGTTAGAAATTCAAGGGTAAACTAGAAACAGAAATAACCTTTTAATTTTATTTACTACGGTAGATATAGATCAGCAATAAATTCAAAAATTTTGAAGTAAACCAATCATAGAAATAATATGATGGATCTGAACATTACTAAAGCAAACAAATCTGAACTATATCTGAACATTTACTTGAACAAAGAACAGATCTGAACATTAGCAAAAACAGATCTGAGCATTACCTTAGCCAAAAACAAGGAATAGATTTACCTGATGTACTTATTGCTGTCCTCTTTTCTGTATGCTCAGAAAAAGCTATAATGATCATGGATCAAACCCTCAGGGGTAGATCTCATCATGATCTATGTGAACAATCTTTGCCAAGTAGAACTTTAGGTAGATAAGAAAACCAACCAGCAAACCACTCGCARCCTTTAACAAAAATCTGTCCAAGAGGAGGGACTGCTACAACAAAACAAATGTAGGGCTGTCTCAACAAAAACCCTAAAGGCTGTAGGTATCATGCACAGGTGACAGCAGCAGCATCAAAATATCAACAGCAGACAAGAAAAGATATCAGCAGCAACTGAAAGAGGGAAGACACCATCAAGGGAGGTGGCAGCAAGTTGGAGAGGAGGAGAGGAGGGTGGCCACAGCCCTAAACCAGCAAGGGACTGCCCAAGAGGAGGGTCGCACCCTTATATCAGCAAGAAGAACCAGCACGGAGAGGGCCGCACCATTTAGACAGCAAGAGAAGAGGGACGCATCACTTAGACAGCAAGAGGAGACCAGATCCAGGGCATCCGTACCCTACACCAGCACAAGAAAACTGATCCAAAGGAGGTCGTACCACTATTTCAATCAGGACAAGAGAGCCACAGCAAAATTTCAGATCAAGAAGGTTTTGGAGGAAGTGAGAATGAGTGAGTGAGAGAGGGGGAGAGGTCTCCTTATATAGTTTAGGTAGGGGTTAGGGTTAATTAGATTAACCCTATCTTTTAGGGTTAAATTAAAACCCAATAATAAAACAATTATAAAATAATTAATATTTTAATTATAAAAACATTAATTAGAAAGTCAACAAGTCAAGGTGACTAGAAAAGACCAACACCACATAAACATTAAGGACGTGGCTCAAGCAAGGGGATGCAACAAGACAAAGTCAAAGGGGTCTTCTTCAATGGCAAGATGTCCACATAAGTCTCGTGATAACTTATAAGCTTTTATCATCCCAGCATAAGAGGAAGGTCATTGATGTGATCATGTCCTTCTTCTTAACTGCTCCTAGGTTTCATGGACCATCCCGAGAGAGAAGAAGATCACACATCATCTCGTCTTGGTATTTAACAAAAAACTGCCTAGTCCCAGACCAGGATACCCCAGAATACATCTGGGGGCCCTAGATCACCACTAGGGTCTTATCCACCAAGGTACACAACCAAGGATCAATCCAAGCACCAAGCAAGGATTCCCTGGAACACATCCAGGGGCCCTAGAACACATCTAGGGACTTACATCATCAAACTGCTTGGTCCTTGACCAAGAACCCCAGCAATACACTAGAGGCCCTCACTAGGTCTTTTGCCATGGCTCTCACTGCTTGGTCCCAGACCAAGAACCCCAGGAGTGTAATGGGGGGCCTAGATATCAGCTAGGGTCTTTGCCATCCTCCCGGAGAATGACTCTTGCAACTGCTTAATTTTAACAAAAAGAACAACATTTACCATTTAAAAATATATATATCAAGAAACTTTAAAAAATTAAAAATTAAAATACCATTTAAAAAAATAAATAAATAAATTTTAAAAACAAATTTAAAAATAAAATATAGGATAAATAAAATGAAATAAATATATATATTGAAAAAATAAAAATAGAATTGAAAAAAAAAATGCAATTTAGGGGTGGAGAGGGGGGCCACGGACTCTCGAAATTGCCCACCAACTTCAGGCCCCCCAATTTCCCAACACCCCTTCCCCCACTCCCTCCCCCACCCATCCCTACCTCCCTCGGCACCCGCCACTTAAAGAAGGTAGGGGCGAGCAGGGGAGGGAGGGGGGTTTGGGAAATTGGGGGGATCGGGGTTATGGCGTGATTCCAAGAATCACCCCCCCACAACCCCCCCCACCCTCGCAGTGCGCACACTAAATTGTTTATTTTTGTTTTTTGTTTTTATCATTTTAATTTATTTTTTCAATTTTGCTTTTTTTATTTCTTTTATTTCGTTTTTTTAATATTTTATTTATTCTATAGTTTTTTTTAATTTAATTTTTCAATGTTTTCTTTTAATTTCTTTTAAATGGTAGTGTAAATTTGTTTCTTTTCTAAGTTTCTTAAAAAATATATAGTTTTTTCCGTTTTAATTGGTTTCAAATGTTGTTCTCTTTTTTAAATTTATTTGTACGATTTTTAAAAAAATCAAAAATAGGGTAGCGGATGAGTTTTTTTTCTTTTTTTATTTAATACGCATTTTAAAAAATATACATTTAAAAAAAAACACTTATTTTTTCCCCTCATATAGGGGTTTTTTCCCATTTTTTGTTTTTTTCTCTCTATTTTTATTTATTTTCATATTTTTGAGATTCTTTTTCTTTTTTTAATGATTTTGTTTGCTACGACACTGGGCTTTTAGGCTATGGTTTCAAAAATGTTGCACTTTTAGGCCCAAAAGAAAGGGCGTGGGTGTTATCAGTGGCACCTCTTTTCAATTCGAGGGTTCATTTTAAGATTTTTATTGCAAGGGTATCGGTTATCAAGGCAATGATTTCAAAAAAGTTGCGATTTTGACCCCAAAAAATTTGGGGGGTGTTGTTGTTGGCAACACTTTTTGATTTGGGGCTAAATTTAACGTTTTTGTTGACAACAATACCGATTGTTAAGGCCATGGTTTCAAAGAAGTTGTAATTTTGACCCAAACAAAAAAAGGGTGTTGTTGGTCGTGCCACTTTTTGATTCAGTGGTTGATTTTAAGGTTTTTGTTGGCAACATTGTGAGATTGTTGAGGCCATGGATGCAAAAAATGGTAATTCTAACCTCGAAAAAAAAAAGGGTGCTATTGGTAGCACCACTTTTCAATTTGGAAGTTACATGATTATGTAGCAATCCACTAGTAGCACATAGCTACTAGCATGTTGTCCAGTGGTACACAACCACTGCCATAATCTTATGACTACGTAGCAATCCACTAGTAGCACACAACTACTAGCATGTTGTTCAGTGGTACACAACCACTGCCATAGTCTCCATGACTATGCTGTGATGTTTCTCCTCTCCCAGTAGTCTTATTCACACCTAGCCACCTCGCATGGCGTAGGCAAGACTACGACCATAGCCCCATTCACACCTAGGCACCTCACATGGCGTAGGCAAGGCTAAGATGCAAGTCTGATTCACACCTAACCACCTCACATGGCATAGGCAAGACTTGCACCCAGATGTGCATTACTCCCTCAATCACCTCACATGACTGATCAGGGAAACCCTTGGCTAGAGGGGTTAGCCGACTGGAGAAGAGAAACATCATACCTCCCTTTTAACGACGGTGGACATTCTACATCACGCCAAGCTTGTCTCTGAAGTACTCATACTTCACTCTAGACAACAGCTTGGTGAGAATGTTCGCTATCTGCTCATTCGTGGATATGTATTGGAGCTCCACAGCTCCTCTCTGCACCATGTCTCGGATGAGATCCTACAAGAAACTTTCGAAGCTACACTGCTTCACAGCTTGCAATACTAGCTGTTATATACTCTGCCTCTACTGTATTAAGTGCCACTGACGTTTGCTTCCTGCTCAACCATGAGATCACACTGATCCCAAACTGAAGCAGCATCCGGAAGTACTCTTCCATTCCACTGCACTCCTTGCCCAGTCAGAGTCTGTATGCTTCCTCTGAAGCTTGACTCCCTCTGAGGCTATATAGTCTTCGGAGTCATCTTCTCCCTCTGCATGTGTTGACCTCCTCTTCTTCTTCCTTACATGGATGTGCACAACTCTATGTTTGGATAGTCTGCTTCATGTTGCTTCCTACGACCGTCATTATGGCTCCCTCTCAGAGCTATTACCTGTGACCTGCCTGGAACAAGAAACAAGATCAACCAAAAGCATCAGATTCACCGAGCAATCCAAGTAGACATTTCACATTCTATCGATGCAATGACAACCATGTCTTTACACAACTATATACAGTGACCCTGCAAATGATACTTCTTCTACTATGATCAACACACATCCATCATATGCTCGATGTCATGTGGCTAACCATGTTTTTTGTTCCCTATGTCTTGAAGGATCTCCACTCTTTTTTTTTTCTTCAATCTAATCCTTTCTCCAAAATACTTATTGCATTATTATCAAGAGTGTGGCTTGATAGGTTCACCACATTGCTCACTGCTCCATTCATTCGTAATGCAGCTATAAAAGAGGTCAGGATCACAAGTAATGCCACTGCTAATTAAATCACGGGAATCCTTAGGTATATAGCCAGGCCCAACAATCTTACACTAAAAGCTTCCAACGAATAAAGAGATCTCGACATCCTCAACCCCCAGCATGCCATCAAGAATGTTGTTAGTGTTAGCATGTTCCATGCCAGGAGACAATTCCATATAATCTGAAGTGTATAACTCGAACCTGGGCGGTTATGTAGAGCCAAAACTGAAACCCGTCGCTTGAGACTTATCCGGCTTCGAGCTCACGCGTGGGATGTTTCCTATGAAAGCTAGAGGTTGGACGACTTCACATGCTACTTCTCCTATGATAAAAACGTTCAGAGCATTTACTGGAGCGAATACTCAATGTGAGATGGCAGGGGTGCTCAACGAATCGTGCTCCACATAAGAAATCGTGTCAACTATTAACCCACTGCTCAATTCGTTTTTATAACCCGAGAACGAGTTTTGTAAATCCTCAGACCCACTGTTTCTTACATGCTAAGTCACCTGACACGTCCATATTAGGCGAGGTGTCTGTATCCGCGGTGTCATTGAGATGACACGATACGATACATACCGGACACGAATTCCACACGTGTCATAAGTGGGGGACACGAAATCAAACCGTACCGGACACGATTTCCACACGTGTCGCGATTTTATGACACATGTCCCTCGTAAAGGAGCCCGCGGGAGGTAATAAATCGGTTTTTTTGTTTTTTTATGGTTCCATTTCATTGTTAGTCTTCGTGTGTCTTCACGGCGGATAGCTCTCGGACCTCCT